>JBAMMX010000018.1:7173013-7473392 GCA_037126225.1 Dillenia turbinata | reverse complement strand
TTTATCATCCTTGGTAATCCCACAGCTATACATAATGGATGGAGTGGCCCCAACAACAAGAGTTCGGCGAGATCATTAAACAAATCAGGCAAAGGCTTTTAATTTCCACAACAGGTCAACTCTCTGCCTACATTAGAAGGGCACGTTAATGACGCTGGGTCCCTGCCGAAAGACATCAACGCCTTGGTCCAAAATCAGACCCTCGTTCTCCTTAAAGATCACTTTTAAAGTTTACTATAGTTATATTGCGGCAATCGATTGAAAAATAAAATATTAATTTTTTTGGTCATTTAAAAATTTAAAATTTGATAATAAATAAATTGTAAATTCTTATAAATATTTAAATTAAATTAATTAAAATATATTTTTAAATATCAATAATAAATTAAAATATATTACTCCTCAAAGTTGTTAAATTTTTATTTTATAATGATAATTACCGTATACCGAAATAAAGAGTTAAAAATGGTGAAATTTTTAATGTTTAGGAATTAATATTATTGCAAGGGCTTCTAGTAATTTTTTTAAATTTTGATTTTGATTTTTAAGATTTATTTTTAATTAATATCTCTCGCTAATTATAATATATATTACTTTTTCTTTTCCCAATTTCAGAGACACCAATCCCAAGGACACCGTAGTATTAATTGTTGCCTTCACTTTCCAATTTTGTATTACTTCTTAATTTTGTATTTAAAAAATCATGTGCATCGAAGGAAGGGTGTGCATTAGAAAATACAATTAAAATTTTACAATTATAAAAAATAATGTTAAAAATACGTTTTATCACTTCAATCATTTTGAATCGGCATGATCCCATAAGCTAATATAATAAGATATTTTATCATTATTATTATTATTATTTTTATTTTTAGTAATAAACATTTAGAAGTTATATTATGATTCGAGCATTATCCGGTCTAATTTAGAAAAAATTCTTTATTTTCTTTTATTTTCAAATTTTAACTCGAAATTTAATTAAAAGATTTAATATATTTATTTATTAGATTGATTATTCGTTGTTGTTGTAAATATTTTATTAAGACAGCTAGAGAGACTTTCATGGTAGTTCCTGAAACAAATCCGAGACAACCTATGAATATTATTTTTATTATTTTTTTTGGTTTCTCATCCGGTATTTAGAGTTTTGTCGACTAATCCAGGATGGAGCCATTTTGTCGGACCGCTTTTAGGAAGAGAACATCCCAACGTAATTTTTTAGTATCTTATAGAAAATCGAACTCGCGATCATAGGTATAAAACTCAGCTTTCTTTCCCTGAGCCCGTAACATTTGTAACCTATAGATATTATATCTCAATCCAAAACCTTGCTCCAATGCTTGGAAAATTAAAATGAAGGCGTATTTGCCAAACTTGCATGATCGACCATAGATATCTAAGGATTTATTTGTTTCAATGGTTATGTGTTTTCTTGCCAACTTGCTATGATTTTTTGGGGGGGATTCGATCAGATGACAGAGACCATATGGGTTTTCATAATAAGTATTTAGCATAATTCAAACCTAAACACTAATAAATTTACTCTATACGGTTGGGATTCCAAATACACTTTAAGCAATCTTTTAAAACAGAAACAATAATCAATTCAGTTAATTTCCTCGATTCATTGGTTATGGATTCGAATCGATCAAGATAGTTTTAAGAATCGAATGATATTACTATAATGTTGTGACGATATTATATATATAATTATATATTTATATTTTAAAATTAAATAAAATTTATATATCTTTATGAAAAAAAATAGAATTTGTATCCCCAATGATGAACAACACTAACTATAGTAAATGGTGAATTGGTTTAAATGATTACTAGTTTTCGCAGTTTGATCGGTTGATTTTATTTGATTTAACGTTATAATGCAGGTCAAATTGAAAATGATTCATGATTAAGGTGATCGAACCATTAATCCGATCTGGTTATAAAAAGCTCTTCATTATTGTGGTGTTTAGAAACCTTTAAATTTTTAACCTTTTTTTAACTTATCTTTATTTGGTTTCGTTTTTATTTATAATATTTTTGGTATTAAAACAAAAAATTAAATAAAATTCAAATGTCTCTATAAAAAGGGATCAAATTATTATTGTAATAATATTTTTAACTTATATATATTTTTCATTGCCATTTAATCTCCCAACTTTTTCAAACATAACTTTATGTACTTACACACTAACGGTAATTCTACTTCTTGCCCTCCATAGGAAATTGCATTAATCAAATTCCATGGATTGGTATTACTTATCCTGGAATTTAAGGAGAGAGTATCAAGGATCATAACGACACTATCAAAAGGTCATTATTAAAAAATAAGAAAAAAAGTAAAAGGAAAATTTTAAATGCTAATAAATTCGGGTCTTTTTCATTTTTCTTTTTCTCTTCTGCCAGGTGATTAGTGAAGGAATCCTCCTTTTTTTTTTTTTTTTTTTTTTGGGTACAAAAAGATGCCACTAAGCTGAATATATCGAATTGGTGGAGAAGGAATTATGAAAATAAAGAAGGTTTATCACTTGAGTTGTCCCGATGGAAGAAGAATACTTTCCAGTTGCTTGCTTATTGATTCATAGGATATGTGTAGTAGGAGGAAAAAAAAAAAAGTAAAATATTACTCTTAAAATTTTCATTCAATTTTAAGTATGTTGGCGAAATATTCTTTTCCTTCTAAATTATAAGTACGGTAATATTTATTATTAAAGTAGTGGTATATGTAACCCTAATTGAAAGTAGGGTAAAAGGAATGAAAAATAAACCCCCCCCAAAAAAAAACATAAACCATATAAAACATAAAATACATACATACATACATACATACGTACTACGTACATACATACAAATATATATCTTTTTTTCACCTTTTCTGAATTACTTTCTCCCTTCTTTCTTTTCGTTTCTCTAAAAATAAACAAACAACAATAAGAAATTGGGATTTACTCTCAAATTTTAGAGTTGATTGTTTGAAAAACTAATACAAAAAATAAAATATATAAAAATTACTATTAAAAAAATTATAAAATATGAAAAATTTTTCATATTGAATCACACAAGGAAAGAATAAATTTTCGTGAGTTATTTGAATTGCTACAAAATTATATAAAACATAAAATACATACATAGATATATCATTTTTTATCTTCCTCGAATAACTTTCTCCCTCCTCTCTTTTTGTTTTCCTAAAAATAAATAAACAATAACAACAAACTAAGACTTATTTTCAAATTTTGAAATTGATCATTTTAAAAATTAATATAGAAAAAAATAGATAAAAATTACTTTGAAAGAAATCATAAAATATGAAAAACTTTTCAAATTGGATAACACAAGGAAAGAATAAATTTCGTGGGTAATTTAAATTGCTACAATATTAGTTGTGTTATGATTAGTGAAGCTTCTAGGGCAAATGTGCATGCATAATTTGCATATCATCATGATGATAAAGAGGGGGGAAGGGGGTTAATTATGTCAGTATCAAAATAAAGATATTTACCCTTTATTAAATTTACTTATTTTTGTTTTAATAAAAATTTTTATATTAAACAATTAATTAAATAACTCAAAATCAGCAATTAACTCAAAAACTTTAAATAAAATAAAACCTTTTGATTTTAGTTCTCCTCTTCCCTCTATCTCTGTCTAAATTATAAAAAATAAAATTTAAATTTAAAAATTAATTATATACACATCTATCTAATTATTTAATTTTGGAATTATGGAGAACTTCCAGCTAACTTGGTCCATTGATTGTGGAAGATTAACGGAGAGTCAGTCTAGTTAAATTGTTTGTTAAATTTTTTAATTAAATTTTAGATTTAAAATTTTTGAATAAAAAAATTATAATAAAAGAATTATTTTTTAAATAAGATTATATAAATATTTAAATTAGATTCGTTAAAATATAATTTTAGATATATCCAAAGTGAGAATCAAGAGAATGAGTGAGCGCGTGCGTACGGTTTGTTTTTTGCTTGTAGAATGCTTAGTTTCAGTCCGTTCTTATTGAAATAGTAATATTCGATCTGATTCGATAGATATTCAAAAAATTCGATTTTATGAATCGGGTTTTTTTTTTTAAAAATCAGATTATGGTCGGATTAGGGTCGGATTATATATTAAAGTAGTCGGATCAGTTTATGTTCAAATTTATGTTATAAATAATCCGATAAAAATAATTTATAATAAAATAAAATTTTATTTTAATATAATATTATTAAATAAAATAAAAAGATTTTTATAGTTTGTTATAATTTATAAATTTCATTTTTATTATTGAAAAAATATTATTAAAAAAAGTATTACATTATAGTTTAAATCAGGTATAGATCAGGTACATGTCGGTTTAAGATCGGATCGGATTGATTTTTTAAAGATATGTAATAGATCGGATCAAAAAATCTGTAGAATTGGATATGATTTTTAATTTTTTAATCTAAATTAAATTAATATTGGATATAAATATTATAATTAAGATTTAAAATCAGATATAATATTAATATGACAAAAACCATAACCGGTTTAAAGCCATCCTCCTAACTTCTAGAGTGAATATTTTTCTTGTTTATTTTTCCCTACTCCATTAAAACAATCAAAGAAAACCTTTTCTTCCTCTTGATTTGTTTTGTAGTTCCCAAGGAGACTACACGGTTTGGTTCATAAATAATATATCTTACTTTCATTACTCGCGGCGGGAGATGCAATCGGGTGGTCTTTGAAAAGTTTGGACTTATTTTAATTTAAATTATTTTATTTGTATTTAAATTAACCAAAAAATATTTATCAGAAAATACAAAATTTTAAATATAAAAATAAATTTTATTTATAAAAAAAATTAAAACTTTCATCATATTAATTGTTTTTCTTTAAAACATTGCATAATTTTGATTAAAACTAATCTCAAATTTTCTAAATAAAACTCATGAATAACTGCACCAAAGACTTAAAATTGAGTCAGAAAAGATTTTTTAAGAAAAATGTCTAGGGTATACATCAAAAGTAGACATGGCAAAGGTTTCGAAACAGATTGTTATGGAATTGTCGGTTATAATTCTGAAATTGATGGTTCTTAGTTTTTAATTTAGAGAAATCACAACTGAACTTTAAAATGGCGGTTTTGATTTAAAATTTTTTTTTTGTACAAGAAAATACAATTAAATAAAATCAAATTAGAGAAGAGATGATGAAAATGGAAAGACTCTACCGTTTAAACTGTCCTGAGGGACATGTTCCAATTTCAATTCTAGAAGCACTGGTTTTGATTCTAAAACCATAATTTTTTAAAAAAAATAAAGATTAATATCAATATTTTATGTAAAAAATAAGGGATACGAAAAATACAATTAATTAATGACGAAATGAATTTAATTGGAAACTCATTCTATTTTTTTAGTTAACAAGGTCTTTTAATCAATTCAAGTGTGAACATTTGAAACTCAATTGAGACCTAATTTATTTATGTCTAATAATTTTTCATAATAAATATTTATTTCTCTAATTAAATTTATAAAATAATTTAGTTAAATTAGTTTGTCTAATATAAAACTTATAAACATTTTTATATTTGAATTTTAATGACTATATTAGATTTAAGGTTAATTTAATTAAAAAATTTTCTACATTTACTTTCAAACTAATAATAAGAACTTTTTAATATTTTTAATTTCTAATATGACTTATTTTCCAGTCAATAATTAAAAATATATATTTAAAAAACTGTTAGTTTTAATTGACGAGTCTCGGAGGTTTGAACTGTCGGTTCGAGGGTATTCAAAATGAGAAATCAAAATCGAACATTTGGACATAGTTTCGGTTCTTGAATTGCTGACTACAATTTGGTTCTTCTGATTCCACAATTCCGTTCGATATACATCAAACATTTCCTAGTTTATTTCTTAGATTTGTGATAAGTAATTTCAAATTTATTTTTGAGATTCACGTCTTGACGTTTGGCATTGTTAGAAAAACATGAGTGTGTTGGGGAGATTTTATGTTACACATAGCATTACTCAATTTAATTAAGAACTAAGGATTTAGAACCTACGTGATGATATTCTATTTTTCCTTGCAATCATCGATCAAGAAATTGCCACAGCCTCTAGGGTGAGGAACAAAAAAAGTGCTAATGCTCAGGTTAAGTAATTTCCCTCAAATATGAAAAGAAGAAAGACATTAATAGGAGATTTAAGAGAAACCAATACCATGTGAAGAAAGCTAGCCAGCCGGGGACCGTCCTAACCCCCCTCCCCCAAAAAACCAATCCTCAAATGCTTACACTTAGTCTAACCTACTTATATAGTTCGTCGACCTCAAGACTTTCACTGAGTCTAACCTAAAATTACGGTTTTTGATTAATTTTACGTTTTTTATAAAAGTTTTATGTCATTGTTATTCGACACTATAACTAGAATTAAACAAAGCATTAAAACAATACTCTACCACAGCAAATAGACAATTGGTTACAAGAATTAGAGGAAAAGTAATAATGTTTAAAAGAGAAAAAATAAGGGTATGAACAAAAGGGTAATGAGTTCGACCCTCCCAATGTATTTAAAAAAAAAAAATGAATAGACTACGTATAAAATTTGTAGTCAATTAAATCTTGAATTTTTCGATTTGCAATGCATCATTTGTCACGATGCTTTTCTCAATCAAATATTTATAAATTAATATATTAAAATAACACTAAAATATTATAATACCTATGTTTGAAAATAGAAAAAGGAAAGAGAAGAGGCAATTGTCTTAACTCTCAAATGGGTGATAGAATAAAAGCTCCTTACCATATTAGTTATAGAATTTAATGAGATAGGAACTTATAGAATTGGTCAATTAAACCCAGTTCAAAATTAAATCATTTTCCACAATACTTCTCTCAACTGCACGGTTATAAAATATTACAATTAAAATAAAAATAAATTATCAACTTTCAAAGGAAAAAAAAAAAAGGGAATAGCCTTGTCTCAAAGGGACCTGAAACAAAGGCGACTTCTTATTGTATCATAAAATTTTGTATACTATCGATGTTTAATTGGTTTAGTGACTCAACATTGGTATTCTTTAAATAAAATCTTCGATTCGAGTCTATAGACACAGAATAGTTTTGCCTCTTAAGAATTCAATCCGAATCGAACCGAATTTGATCGAATTTAATATGATTATCAGATATCTAAAGTTTATAAAGAAATAAAATTTAATACGCTATAAAAACATATAAAAATTATTTATTTTAGTCTTTCAGTTATCAAGAGTATTAATATTTATGAGATTTGTAGTCATTAAATCACCTCTCAATAATAAAATAATATACTAATATTGAATAATAATTAAAAAACTATAAATTTTATCAATAATGAAAATTTCTTTTTTCTATTTTATTCAAACACCATTATGCTTTCCAACTGCAGCAGACATCACAGCCTTGACAACTTATGCCTGGCTTTGCACTGTGGTTGAAACAGAAACAACTTGCTCTTTATGGGCATAACTCGTGACATAACTTTCTCCTTTTAAATATTCACCACCTCAAAGGCTTCCCCTTCAAGTCTCTCTATGGTTTCTGTTTCTGCACCACCAAAGCACTCGCAGACTCCATGAAGATATGCATACCTTTCTCGGCCTTTTGGCTAAGATCAAGTGTAGACTCCATAAAGATATTCTCGTCTCAAAAAACATAAAATAATAATAGTCAGTTTGACAAAAAGTACTCAGATCAGACGCTTTGCGTGCTATTATAAATACCCAATCTCACCGTCCAATGCCATGCACGTGATCTTTAGACCAGCCCCGCTTTGATGACAACAGGTTTGTCTTTTACAATACTACAAATTAGATATTTATGTTGATATTGTATTGTACAAATGTTTTGATTAAAAATATAAAATAAATTTCATGCTCAAGCATATAGAAACTAATAATTAGAAATTTCAGAGTTCGGATTTTTTTCTTTCTTTTTTTTTGGTAAGGAGTTGAGATGTGGGTTGTGTCTAGTGACTAAAAAAATGACATTAAAAATATGTCCAAGCTCGAAATTACGAGTTAATATGGAATTTTTCTCTTAATTTTGATCTCTCAACAATTATTTTGCAAGATATTGTTTTCACTAAGTATCACAATTTAATTCAAAAATTTTGCTCAATGGAACATTTTGAGAGGAAAGACCTGCATGAGCAGGTGTGGACGAAGTGGAAGCAAAAATGTTGGCTTGAATAACACAAACATCGGTGAGAATCCAATACCCTTCATATTTTGATTTATATAGAGTTTCATTCTTTCATTCTTTGCTACAGTCGTTGTTTTGAATGATACATAATTGATAATTCAAAATATGGAATTCTGATTTTAAAAACCTAATTCACGAAAAAAAGTTAATTGCTAAGAAAAAAATAAGCTCTATTTTGATTTTGATTATTCTATCTTCATATACAGATTAAATTCTAAATCTAACATTATTAATTGTTGAAAAAAATTACCATTGACCTTTGTGAAAAACTAAAATTTCTTTTTTTTTTATTATTATTATTTGAAAGAATAGATAACCGTTATAGTAGCTACGCAATGTTCATGTTATCTCGTCTATTGAAAAAATTTACTTTCTTAATCAGAAATCTCGAGTTCGAATCTTAAGAATAGAGAAAAATGATTTGTAAGAGTCAATCTTCTAATAGATTCCGTAATATTTAAATCGAATTAATTAGGTAAAACTCAAATGCCAATTGGTTCAGTACCAAAAAAATCTATCGAAAAAATTGCAAATATTATTCATATTTCAAGCAAATTTATGACCACAACCAGACTTAAATATAAGAAAACGTGTAAACATTTTTTTTTTAACTAAATGCATTGGATAACCTTTTTTAGAATAAAAATTCTTATTTTTTGTGTATAAATTAGTGTGAAGAATAAGAGATTTAAAATTTAAGTGAAAAATTATTTGTCAATTTTATTTTAAAAATACTCTTTCCTTAAACAAATTGTTTGGCAAAATAAATTATGTCAGTTTCAATAGTCTATGAAATTATAATAAAGGGCAATTGATATTAATATTTTCTAAATAATTATAAAATATCCATAAATTAATAAATATTTTAAATTCATAAATATTTAAAAGCTGATAAATTTTTAAAATATAATATCATAATTATAAATTAAATATATATGTGACAAAATATTTTTTTGGTTTATTTAAATATTTTTTATATATTCAATAACATTTAAATATTTTTGGGTTTATATATATTTATATGAAAAAAAATTTAATATCTGAAATAATTAATGTTAATTTTGTTATCCCATATTTTCTTTAAAAGAAAGTTGGAGAGTAGATAAGCAAAAGCTCTTTTTAAAAACTTCTATTTTCCTGTTTTCTAGAAAAAAAAAAAAGGCTAGTTTCTTTAAAAATCTTTTAAAAAATTATTTTGCTTGACTTTTATCTTTAAACTAATTTTATGTTAAGAAAAATTTAAATTCAACCGACACTAAATAGCAAAGACCCATTTTATATATGATGGGACGTGATCCTAGGCTCAGCAGGAGAGGTCAGTTCTTGAAAGGCTAACACGAAAGGCCCACAAAAGACGGCTATTAATCGATGTTCAAATATGATTATCTACCGAATGGTTTCAATCGTTCAGATCTCCTAAACGATAGGATCTTAATCGCCTCGCCAGCCGAATATGATTCGTCAAACAAAAGTAACCGCCCCAATCGGGCATTCAACCGTTGGTCCTTCAAGCGAACAAATTTTAAAGACCCTTCATCGGTCGAACGACTGATCGATAGATAACGGCTCTAACGACTCTAAGAGAAGGTCAAAGTATCATAACGACTCATACTTCCTATTTGAGAATAGTCTTTTTAGGATCTTTCAGTTAAGAAAATAATCCCACCAGAAAATAAAAGTTTCCCAAAAGATGAGAATTACAATCAATTCGAAAAATTAAATATCTGAGATTTTCAGATCGACTCGATAAGGAAAGTAGGGTTGAAACACTTCAGTGGCGCACAACTCTCACAGGTATAAGGTATCTCAAAAGCCTGCAAACCAGGTACGTTCTCTTGGCCTCACACATTGGACACTCGAATCACAGGGAATCACTCCCTTAAACTCTTAGTCTGTTTCTATCTCATTCGAAAATCACTCTTTCAGACTTGAACGTTGGAGTCTCACCGTTGGAGCACCGTTCGACGGTTTCTGTGTACTACACCCTCTTAATGGCAACTGTTCAAGTCTACAAGGAGTCAGTATCTGTGGAGTCAAAATCCACCTCCAACAGATTGACGCCGTCTGTGGGAAATATATTGACTTTTTGAAAACTCGTGACGATGTCTACTATGATCACCCTTAGCGCAGCGCCAGTCAAGAGAAGAAAACCAATCATAGGTTTTGATGATGATGATTTGTCAGGGATGGATAAATCTCCATCGTGACGACCCCATAGTCATTACTCTCAAGATAGAATCTCATACCGTGAAGAGAGTTCTTGTTAATTAAGGGGCTAACTGCGATCTTCTTAATTGGAATTCATTCTGCTGAATGAGTCTTGACCCGTCTCGACTCTTACCACTTACCTGGTCCCTTAGAGGACTCTCAGATGAGCCCACATATCCCGAAGGTATTATCTACATTTCCGTGACTCTTGAAAAACCCCCAATCAAGCGACCGCCCAGATCTTGCTCCATGTGGTAAAATTCCACTCTCCCTACAATGCCATCCTCGGAAAGCCCAGTCTAGACGAATTAGAAGCATTGCCAAGTACAAGACACATGAAGTGAAGTTCAGAATATCGCAAGTGATAGCCACCATACGTAGCGATCCTGATCCTTATATCCTCTTTGCGGCTCAAGACGCACAAGAAGTTTTTCCAATCGATGCCCTAGAAACCTAAGGAAGGCACCGAGCCAAAATCAAAAGCCGAGCCAGATGAAAAAACGACTAAGATCTCTTTAACAAGCAACCCCAGTCAAACCGTCTGGATAGGGACCAACCTATCACTTTCCTTGCGAGAGGCCTTAGTCGTCTGTCTACAACGACATTCCAAAGTTTTCGCCTGGACCCCAGAAGACATGCCAGATATAAATCCATCCGTCAAAACTCATAGGCTAAGAGTCAATCTTAATTTCAAACCAGTGAGACAGAAGAAGAGGGTATTCACTCTCGAATGCCAAAGCACCATACAAGAAGAGGTTCAAAAGCTGCTAACGGTTGGATTCATTCAGGAAGTCAAATATCCCGAGTGGTTAGCTAACGTGATTTTGGTGAAAAAGGTCAATGGCAAATGGAGGATATGCGTAGATTTCACCGATCTCAATAAAGTATACCCGAAAGATAGTTATCCACTCCCCAATATCGACAAGCTCGTAGACAACTCTTCGGAACACCGGCTCTTGAGTTTCATGGACGTCTATTTCGGTTACAATTAGATCAGAATGACACTCGAGAATGAAGAAAATATCAACTTCATCACCGAGTTCGGCACGTATTGTTACCAGGTCATGCCATTTGGTTTAAAAAATGCTGGAGCCACTTTCCAACGGCTGGTCAATAAGGTTTTCAAAGACCAGCTAGGTAAAAACATTGAAACCTATGTGGATGACATGATAGTCAAGAGTGTCACTGCAGAAGCCCATGTAGCATATCTTGAAGAAACATTCCAGACATTTGAACGGTACAACATGCGGTTGAACATGGCGAAGTGTACCTTTGGGATCTCCTCCGAGAAGTTCCTAGATTTCATGATCACAGATCGAGGGATAGAGGCGGTTTCGACGGTTCGAATTGATATCTAAATGTCAAGTAGCCTTCGAGCGACTGAAAGAATACCTGACGAAGCCACCATTACTTTCGCGGCCTATCCTTGGGGAAGAACTTTATCTATACCTAGCTATCTCCGAACGAGCACTCTGCTCTGTGATGGTAAGACAGGAATCCACCGTCCAGAAGCCAGTCTACTATATTAGTAGGATACTAAAGGAGTCCGAGGTCAACTACAGACTGATTGAGAAGATAGCCTAAGCCTTAGTCATTTCAGCAAGACGCCTGAACCATCGTGGTGCTCACTGATCAACCTCTGAAACAAATCCCCCAAAAGAGACACTTCGGTTGGCTTATCAAGTGGAGTGTGGAACTGGACAAGTCCGATATCCAATACCGAACCGTGACCAGCGATAAAGGGTTAAACACGGCGATTTCATCCTCGAATGTACTTTGCTTATGATATCCGAAGACCAACCACCCGACCCTTAAGAAGAATGGATGACCCCAGAGTGGACCATTCATATTGACGGATCATCAAATTCCTCAAGAAGTGGTGTTGGACTTATACTAATAGAACCAAACGATTTCAAGACAGAATACGCCATCCGATTTGATTTCCTGGCCACCAACAACCAAGCAAAGTACGAAACCTTGCTAACAGGTCTTCGAATTGCCATTGACATGGGGGCATGGGATGTTAGGGTATTCACGAATAACCAATTGGTTATGAAACAAATTGAGAGGGCTATAAAACCAAAGACCCAGTTATGGCTAAATATTTGAGCAAATTATGTGAGACGGTGGAATAATTGGGCAAAGTTGACGTCCAGCAAATCCCTCGGTCGAAGAATGCACGGGCTGATACTCTATCGAAGTTGGCTAGTTTCGATTTAGTTGCTTCTAGCCGAACGGTGTACATTGAAAGCCTGTCGTTTCCCAGCATCGACGAGCCCAAGAGGGCTCTCTCTATCGATCAGTCTCATAGTTTGAAAGATCTCATAGAAGAATATCTAAGGCATGACCGCCTGCCAGAGTCCCTGAAGGAGGCAACGAAACTGAAGCGAAAGACAGCACACTACACCGTAATCGATGAAATTCTTTACCGAAAGTCATTTACTCACTCATATCTGCGGTGCTTAACTCCTGAAGAGGGAAACTATGTCTTCCGGGAGAACCATGAGGGGATCTGCGGTAATCACCTGGATGCTCGAAATCTAGTTTATAAACCCATTTATTAGGGGTACTACTAGCTAACCATGAAGATCGATTCCGACAACTATGTAAAACGATACGACAATTGCCAACACTTCTCTTTAGTGCCTCGGCTACCTTCCACTGAGCTCAACCCTATATCTAGCCACTGGCCTTTCACTCAATGGGGGATGGATATCCTCGGGTCGTTTTCCCTAGCCATAGGGCAGCGAAAATTCCTTATAGTAGCAATCGATTACTTCACCATGTGGGTGGAAGCCAAACCTTTAGCTCAGATCACAGTAGCTAAGGTTCAATCATTCGTATGGGCTCATATCATCACCCGATTCGGTGTACCGTGTGTCTTCATCACAAACAACAGGAAACAATTCGACAACAAGCACTTTCGAGAGTTTTACGAAAAACTCGAGATTCAACATCGATTCTCATCAGTCGCTCACCCTCAAACCAATGGATTTGCTGAGATAACCAACCGAACGATCCTACAAGGATTAAAGATGATGCTAGCTAATGCTAAGGGACAGTAGGCCAAAGAGTTTTATGGTATCCTCTAGTCGTATCGCACTACACCCTGAAGGGCAACGGGAGAAATACCATTCAGCTTAACTTACGAAAGCGAGGCAATCATACCCGTGGAGATAGGTATTCACTCACTTCGGGTAACTCAATACAACACTAGGCAAAACGAACGTATCCTGCGTGAAAGATTGGACTTGCTCCTAGAGTTACGAGAATCTGCATCGACACGAATGGTGGCCTACCAGCAACAAATGACATGGTATCACAACCATAGAGTTAAGAACCGAATGTTCAAACCGGGCGAACTGGTACTAAGGAAGGTGAAAGCTACTGGTCAACCCTAGCTCGGGGGTAAACTCGCTCCTAACTAGGAAGGTCCATATTGAGTATGTTCCTTGATCTGATCGGGAACTTATCGCCTTGACAATCTAGACGGATCAACAGTGTCTAGGACCTGGAACTTAGAAAACCTATGCATATACTGCCAGTAAACTTCAGAACTATCGAACAGTCATAGGATTCAGTCCAGAGAGAATCAAGCGATTTCTCCTATCGCTCGGAGGGTTTAAGTCGCCCAACTCCTATCGTTCGTACGCGTCGTCAATATGGGATGGAACTCCCCGAATGAGTGGACGCGCCCCCCGATCTAAAGATTTCCTATCGCTCGAAGGGTCTAAGTCGCCCAACTCTTATTGTTCGTACACGTCGTCAATTTGGGATAGAATTCCCCGAACGGGTGAACGTGGTTCCCTATCTAAAGATTTCCTATTGCTCGAAAGGTCTAAATTGTCCAACTCCTATAGTTTATACGGCGTCGTCAATATAAGATGAAACTTTCCAAACGGGTGGACGTGGTCCCCTGTCTGAAGATTTCCTATCATTCTTAGGGTCAAAGTCGTTCAGATCCTATCGTTCGTATGCGTCATCAATATGGGATGAAACTTCTCGAACGGATAGACGCGACCCCCCTATCTAAAGATTTCCTATCGTTCGGAGGGTCTAAGTTACCCAGTTCCTATTGATCGTATGCGTCGTCAATATGGGATAAACATCCCCGAATGGGTGGACGCGGCCTTCCTATTTAAAGGTTTGCTATTGCTCGGAGGGTCTAAATCGTCCAACTCCTATCGTTCGTACGTCGTCAATATGGGATGAAACTCCCCGAACGGGTAGACGCGGTCTCCCTATCTAAAGATTTTCTATCGTTCGGACGACCAAAATCACCCAGTCCCTATCGGTCGAACATATAAGAGACGGAGTTTTCTGAATGAATGAGCGTAATTCCTCAACTTAACTACTAAATGACTGACGGCTCAAAAGGCCGGTATTACTCAATATCTCAGTATGGAATCTGAAATCAGAAGCGGATCTACTATGACGAGAATTGAAAAGAAGCGTATCACCAAAAAAGAGAACAAAGACGAAATTCAAGTAAGTAAGGCATGACTTTTTATTCATCCTTACGCAAGAGTTACATTCGGTTACATGAGTATGCATATAAGTCCTTAAGCCGAACCAACTACGCCTAAAAGTACATAACAAGGTCACTCAAAAATACAAAAACCCCTAGTCTTTACGCCGGAGAGTATAAAAATAAATGTAGTGCCATGGATAGGAGAAGACGAGCTCGGGTTTTTCCACCCCCCAAATAGCTTGAATCCGACCTACCAATCCAAAAAATGGTACGAGAGACATCCCCACCGCATTTGGATGATGGAGACAAACCCGGACAGATCATCCAAGGCAATACAAGATGCTCCCCCATCGGTGATAGATGATCTCAGCATGTCAACTGAATAATGGCCGACATAATGAGATCTTATTTCAGTGATCTCCTCCCTTAATGAGATCTCATTTTAGTAGAAGTTACTCGAGCCCTAAGGCTTCGCATACAAAAATCCCACACAAGATAACTCTCAAAGAGGAGCCACTCTCGGTAAAGCTCTCAAAGAGGAAGAAAAACCCCCAATTCTTTATAAAAGAGAACAAGTACCCGACGTAGCTATTTATAGCAGTGGAGAAGCAATCCCTAATTAACTCAGCGAAGGTGAAGCGAATTAGCAGGAATAGTCTGTCATAAATGGAGAAATAAGTTGTCTTCAATTTCTCATGAAGAAGTCATTTCCGATAAGACACACGTACGTTCATGGCAAAAAGGTGGAATGGATTAGGATGAATCTGGCATTCCTACGTTTCTGTAGCGTATGAAACACGCTTCACCCTAGTAGGTGTCTACTCATGGCGTGCCTCTATCAAGAAGTCTATGAGTCGAGGGAAAATGATGAGACGTGGTCCTAGACCCAGCCGGAGGGGTCAGCTCTTGAAAGGCCCACAAAGGACGGCTATTGATCGATGTTCAAATATGATTATCTACCGAAGGGTCTCAGTCGCCCAAATCTCCCGAACGATAAGGTTTCAGTCGCCCTACCAGCCGAACATAATTCGTTAAGCAAAGGTAACCACCCCGATCAGTCATTCAACCGTCGGTCCTTCAAGCGAGCGAGTTTTAAAAACCCATCATCGATCAAACGACCGATCAATAGATAACAACCATAACGACTCTAAAGGAAGGTCAAAGTATTCTAATGACTCATACTTCCTATTTGAGAGCAGTCTCTTTAGGATTTTTTAATTAAGGAAAGGATCTCACCAGAAAATAAAAGTTTCCCAAAAGATGAGAATCACAATCAATTCAAAATATTGAATTATCAAGATTTCTGGATCAGCTCGATAAGGAAAGTAGGGTTGAAACACTTCAGCGGCGCATGACTCTTACAGATATAGGGTATCTCAAAACCCTATAAACCGGTATCTTTCTTGGTCTCACACATTGGGCATTCGAGTCACAGAGAATCACTTCCTTGAACTCTCAGTCTATTTCTATCTCATTCGAAAACCGCTCTTTCTGACTTGAGTTTTGGAGTCTCTCTTCGAAGTACCCTCCTGCGGTTTTTATAGGTACTACGTCCTCTCAACGGCAACTGTTCAAATCTATAAGGAACCGGTATCTGTGAAAATATAACCCACCTCCAACATTATAATTGATTTCATTCTATTAAACTTGATTTTAATTTTTATTGTGAAATATGTAGTAGTTAATTTGAATTACAATGTTATATGATTTATGAAAATTATTATTATTATTATTATTATTATTATTATTTTACTTTAAAACAAAGAAAACAAAAAAATCCAATTCAGAAACTTTTATACAAAGAAAGTTTTTAAATTATAAAATTATTTAAATCCAATCCCTTAATTAAAAAAAAAATACTTCATCCAACTTCCTTTTTACTTTTATGGTTAAGTTTCAAATTTATTTTTTTTAATTTTTAAAATGAATCATATAGTAAATAGAACAGATTTAACCAGTATGGATAATTCTTAACATAAATTATATAAATATTTTGATTAATTTAAATAATTTTTTAATAAAAAATTAACCAATACATATTAGTGGAAATTATCATTTAAAATTTGTTGTTGATTTAATATTATTATTTATGTTTTTTAAGAAAATCTTGTGACATATACATGTCCGCCGTTAATTTGGAGTGAAAAACAGTGCGAATTTGGTTGGGTTGGTGAAACCTCCATATCTCTCTCTCTCCACGCACATTCTCACCTGCTCTGTAGACTGTGCACACGCATACTCAACGCCCGTGATCTCGCCGAGTAGACGTCAAGATTCAAGTGCTCGTCTTTGTCGTTTCTCCTTTTAAGAGCACGCCATAACTGCTGGAAATCAGAATGAGTTGATCAGAACTTGAAATTTGGAAAGTCATCTGATTTGGATAATTTTAAAAAATATATATCCCGCAACAATTTCCAACTTCCCTTAATTGTCGATCAAGGAATTGTCCTCCCTTGTTGGTCCCACTTCGTATGGGTTCTCCAACATTATTTTACTAATTCTAAGGTAAACTGTGAAAACTAATGATCTTGATCACAAAAATTTAACAAATTCAATTTAGAGATCGATTCCCTCTCTCAAACTTAATACGATCATTGTCCTACCAAGTCACGAGGTAACGTGTGTCTTATGATGGTTGAATTCATGGTTGGGTGTTCTAATTCTAATATTTCTAATATGAGATTGGTATTGGTGCTTAGGCATTTGTTATTATTCTAACAATCATTAATTATTTTATAATTATCATCTAATCTCGTTAAAAAAGAAAATCTAATTTGTATTAATACTGGCCGGAAAATTCCTTCAATACTGTAAAGGAAAATAGGAGGAAAAGGGTGTAGAGAAGAGAGATACATGGATAAAAGGAGGGGAGAGAGAGAGAGGTACACCCGTGATGAAAGCTAGGTTTTGTCCCACCTCTATTGTCCTCATATTTGTATTAACGCAATCATTCACCGAAGGCGGACACTCCACACCCTCATTCCCACCTCTCTCCCTCTCTCTCTCTCGTCTCTTGCATTAGGCCCCTCTAAATCCATTTTCCTCTACTCTCTCTCCTCTTTCAACTCCCATGAAAATGAAGATATTCTCTCTTCTCGTTGTCTTCATACTAGTGAACTTTTGCAATGCATTCATTACGAAGAAAACATTCATCGTTCATATGGAGAGATCGAAAATGCCAACGACATTCACCAAGCACACTCACTGGTTCGATTCATCCCTCAAATCTGTCTCCAAATCAGCCGAGATGATCTACACTTACACCAATGCAATCCACGGTTTTTCGACACAATTAACAGAAGACGAAGCGAAAGCTCTTCAATCCCTACCTGGGATTTTGTCTGTATTGCCCGAAATTAAATACGAGCTTCACACGACTCGCACTCCTGAATTCCTCGGACTTGACAAAAGCGCGGGATTTTTTCCAGCATCGGACATACAAAGCGAAGTCATCGTCGGAGTTCTAGACACGGGTGTTTGGCCGGAGAGCAAGAGCTTCGACGACAGCGGACTCGGTCCAGTGCCGAGCACGTGGAAAGGCGCTTGTGAGGAGGGAACTAATTTTAACAAAACCAACTGCAACCGAAAATTGATTGGAGCAAGGTTTTTCTCCAAAGGTTACGAGGCGACACTAGGTCCTGTCAACGAACCCAGGGAATCTAAATCTCCCCGCGACGACGACGGCCACGGAACTCACACGGCCACCACTGCGGCTGGATCTGTGGTGGAAAACGCCAGCCTATTAGGCTACGCGTCGGGCACAGCGCGTGGAATGGCTCCTCTAGCGCGTGTTGCGGTGTACAAGGTTTGCTGGATTGGAGGTTGTTTTAGCTCGGACATATTGGCGGCACTGGATAGCGCAATAGCAGACAATGTGAATGTTCTCTCTCTTTCTCTCGGAGGAGGAATGTCGGATTATTATCGGGATAGTGTTGCTATTGGTGCATTTGCTGCTATTGAGAAGGGTATATTTGTTTCCTGCTCCGCAGGTAATGCCGGTCCAGCATCGTACAGTTTGTCCAACGTGGCACCGTGGATCACTACTGTCGGTGCCGGAACTCTAGACCGGGATTTTCCGGCCTTTGTTAGTCTCAGCAATGGCAAGAACTACTCAGGTGTTTCGCTTTACAAAGGACAGTCACTTCCTTCCACCCTTTTGCCTTTTATTTACGCCGGTAATGCTAGTAATGCCACAAATGGGAATTTGTGTATGATGGGTTCTTTAATACCCGAAAAGGTTTCGGGTAAGATTGTGCTGTGTGACAGAGGAGTCAACGCTAGAGTCCAAAAAGGTGCGGTTGTCAAAGCTGCAGGAGGAGCCGGGATGGTGTTGGCGAACACGGCGGCTAACGGGGAGGAGCTGGTGGCTGATGCCCACTTGCTTCCGGCGACATTGGTGGGTGAGAAAAATGGGGATGAGATAAAGAATTACTTGTTCTCGGATCCGAACCCAACTGTGACCATTTTGCTTGACGGAACAAAAGTTGGGGTGGAACCATCACCTGTGGTAGCGGCTTTTAGCTCACGCGGGCCTAACTCTATCACTCCCGAGATCCTGAAGCCTGATTTGATTGCACCAGGAGTCAACATCCTAGCGGGTTGGTCTGGAGCTGTGGGACCCACTGGTTTAGCGGTAGATACAAGACGGGTCGGGTTTAACATCATTTCGGGTACTTCAATGTCTTGTCCACATGTTAGCGGCTTAGCTGCACTTATCAAAGCGGCTCATCCTGAATGGAGCCCAGCCGCGATTCGCTCGGCTTTGATGACTACGGCTTACACGGCTTACAAAAATGGGAAAATTATTGAAGATATCTCAACTGGGAAGGCAGCTACGCCGTTCGATTTCGGAGCTGGACACGTGGACCCCTTATCAGCCCTCAATCCAGGTCTCCTATATGACATCACGACCGACGACTATCTCAACTTCCTGTGTTCCTTGAACTACACGGCGTCGCAGATAAGCACTGTCTCCAGAAAAAACTTCACATGTGATGACGGTAAGAAATACAGTGTCACCGAACTCAACTACCCATCTTTTGCTGTCCCGCTGCAATCAGCCGAGGGAGGGTTCACCGTAGTGAAATACACTCGTACTCTCACCAACGTCGGATCTGTAGGGACGTACAAGGTCACGATTTCTTCACCGTCAGAGTCGGTCAAGATCTCGGTCAACCCAGAATCATTGACCTTCTCGGAAAAGAATGAGAAGCAATCGTACACGGTGACGTTCACGGCGAGCTCGATGGCGCCCAATACGAATATCTTTGGGAGAATCGAGTGGTCTGATGGGACACACGTGGTTGGGAGCCCAGTCGCTTTTGGTTGAACCTAAAAAAATGGAAAATTAACCGTGGGATTTGAAAAATAGGAGAGGACAAAAAGTGGGTTCCCGAAAACAATTGATTAAATTCAAGAACTTTAATGATATATATATTTTTTTAATTCAAATCTTGAATCATGAATGAATTTAAGGATATGGCTATTAGACTTTACTTTAATGATGCTATGAAATTTGATTGTCCCATATTCTGTGAGTTCCATGAAATTTCTTATCTGAAAATATTTTAACACAAATTTTGAAAATTCCAGAAAAAAAATGGTGGGTCGAGCAATGGCCTTCAAATATTGTACACTTTTATGATTTGGAGCGAATTATGTTGGCGAAGCAGGTAAGAGCAATTAAAATAGCATTCATGAGAAATTATGGAAACATGTGATGGGGGGCTTCTAGTTTTTACTTTTGCTGCTTGTCAATTTATTGAACAAACCCTTTTTATTGGTATTAGATGCAACAATTATTGTTGGAAAATGTGTATTGACAGATTGCCTTTTTAACTTTTCTCGTGTTGCTTCGAGCGGATACAATGTATCATCGAGTGAGTCAGAGATAATCTCGTAGAAGTAAGGAAAAAATATTTAAAATAATATAAAATTAAAATTTAAAAACAAAATAAATTAAATTAAAAATAAATAATAATAATAATAATAATTAATTTGTTTGAATTCTCTCGCACGATTCATTTCTATCTAAAATTATATTTTTAACTAAATTCTTAACACTCATATTTTTATTGATAATTATATTTATATTTTCAATAACTTATCCTCATAATTGGTATGTTTTTTTATTTTTGTTATACATATATAAACTATACCAGGTGATACTCTCCTATTTTATCTATAATTGAATTCTATTTTCATTTATAATCGTATCTTTTTTAGTTTTATCATATATCCATTTGAATATTTACATTTCATTTTATACTTTTATTATTCTTTAATGACTTAACATTCGATACCATATTATAATACAGATTTTATTATAATTCTATAAACTTTCTCTTTCAACTGCAATATGGTATTGTGCGATTCGTAAAGAATTTTAAATACACTTCTTCATTTCATCAAATCCGTTTAGATTTTATAATTAAACTCAAAATATTAAAAATGTAATTTTTTTTTCAGTCATCTCCTTTTAATTTAATCTTTTTTTTCATCATTTTACATTTCTTATATATTTAATTTTTAACTGATTCAATCTAATTTTTTTAAATTTTTGTGTGATTTTCTATAATTCCAATTTAGGATTAATATCTTTTCTAATTTTATCGATCAAAATTTTATCATTTATAAAAAGTATATAATATAATATTTAATTTTGAATATTTTTTATTATTTCAACTATTAATATTGTAAAAAATTTCGATCAAATTCAATATCCTAATAAGTTATCACTTAAATCTCGCAGATTCTGTCCCTCCATATATATCTTTGCTGAGTAAGGTGATTGGTGAACCCCGAAGGATCTAGCTCCTCCTTGAAAATTCCCTGGATGAGCAAATCTAGGCCATTCTGCGCTGATCTAAAAGAAGGCTTTAGTTTTGACAGGACCACACATTATGCCAAAGCAATCTCATTCATCCTGTTGAGCCAATTTTGAAATCAAATCACAAGTATGACTAGGAATTTGTAAGGCCTATAATTCTTATGACTAGTTTTTGGGCTCGAATACCCTATAATTCTAATGCCACCACGTCAGTAAAAGATTCTAGCTGCTGATTAGATTCTCAGCATGTTCAAGAAAACTCTTTACAATATGGCCTATAAGGCTATAATAAAACAAGGGTGTAAATAAATGAAAATGCTATCTTTATTAAAAGTAATTTGAAACTTGTAATACAGTAATCGAAATTGAAAAATTAAATTTGCCTTTTAAAAAAGAACCTACGACATCTTAAATAGGAAGAAAAGCAAAAGTGAAAAGAAAAACTGCATAAAGAAAATTTGGGTATAATGAAGAGTGATAAAAGCTTGTCTGTCCATCGAGATCCAACCCTAATTGCAAATGATCTTTATCTCATCCTCCCTTTAAATTGATTTGAATTGATCTTTATCATGTCAATTTTCCAGTGGAATTAGGGTTCCTATCATGTTTATCCAACTGGGGTCTAATCCCCATCCCCATAGATAGATCATTGCCGATCAGCTCCCATGATATTTTTTACCTACCAATTAGTTAGGGCATATTCAATCGAATTCCTTGGGGTCAACACCTCCGTAGCCAAACCCTTTTTCCAGATTCTCACCTTCAGTTCTCCATTGTTCCAACATACATTCAGTTGAACAGAAAACAGCAGTTTTAATCACATTATATAAACAAATGTTCAACTGTTGCATAAATGGCAAAATCCATTAGGATTATCAATTCCTCCCTCATTGAACCTACAAAAAAAAGCGAGGGATTTTGTAGAACTTCCAAAACTTTCCATAACTTATACTTCATACCTGAATAAGAGGATCTTGGAGTAATGCTGCAGCCTCCTTCACATTTTACACTCCTTATTTTCCCCAACTTACATAAATTCATGTTTCTTTTTTCCTTTTCATACTTTTTTTTTTCTTTTTTTTAGTCGCTTATTTGGGCCTTGGAGCTAGGTAGCCTACACCATGGTTTGCAACAGGAGTTGGTGTTCTGGTTGTATGGTTAGAGAAACCGAGATGGACCAACAACTTGTGGGTCTAGTGATAGGGCCCCTAAACTCCCTTAACCATCGTTTCGATTTCGAGTTTTGAAAATTTTTTCCAACGCTCTTAGTCAATTACCAAAAAAATAAAAAAAGAGAAACCGAGATGGTTCAGTTCTGGATCTCGATCTATCAAGGCCCAATCTGGAAATCTGGGCCGGGGGGAGGGTTTGTGTCTTCATTGGGTTGAGATTTGAGAGGTTAAGGATTTATGACAGTCCTAATTCCTCATCTGTTGCCCCATCTCAGTTTCAACCTAAACTTGTACCCAATATTTCACCTAAGATAATACGACGATCACTAATAACTTTTACAGTCACTACCCATTATTAAATATGCTTTTAGCAATTCCTCTTTTCTATTTGTTTTGTTAATTAAAACAATTATGAAATCATGGTCAGCATCTCAGATATCTCACTGGAATTTGTCGCTAGAAGCTAAAACTCTATTATCTGTTCACGACTTGTTAAATTTATGAACGGATTCTGCAAATTAACTCGGAACACATAATCTTATAAATACGTATGGTATTAGTATAGCACAAATACATATAATTTGTTGCAACTATAGGACAAAAAAATAGTATTAGCATACTTGGTTAATACATATGTAACGCACTTAGCCTAGCTAGCTGAAAAATTAATTAATTATTAAACTTTTGAGGATTAAATTCTGAGTATTTGGGATCGTGTTTTAGAAGATTTGAGTGTGTTCCTCAGCTAGTGTCTAATTCTTATTAATGGACGTGGATGCTCTAACCAGATTTTAATCGTATTTGATTTTCATTTCCGGGGTTATTTCTCCAAATATTAGATTTATTTTTTGATAGACAATCTAGCGGACATTCCCTTAAAAAGCGTCTTGGTGAAAGGTAAAAAATTTAACTTGCCAGCAACATGGATATCAGCCATGCGGGTTAAGATTGGAAGAACTTCAATTATGAATTACTTTCAACATGACTGATAAGAGATGCACATGCTGGGCAGTGGGATCATGAGGCCCCAATAATTCAATGTGGAAGACAAGAGCCACATGAACGCCAACCCTTGCGACAGATTGATGTAGCACAGAAACGAGGACATAAAATTTCACAATCTTGATCATGTTGACATCTTCCCTTAATTGGGAGCGGCCCCATGCAATAGCGAATAGCGTAGTATTTTTCTACGCACGCTCTTTTGCACGTTTCTTCATTAAAAGTTAGTTTAATTTTAGAGAGAGGGCATTAACAAGATATAATGAGTTTCACTGTTGTCTTCATTTAAAATATTTGACATGTATTATCATGAAATTCTGAAAATGTATTATTTTATGCATTAATTCAATATGTCTCTTAGGGATAGCTTAAGTGGTAGAATTTTCTTACTTTCATTCTCCTCTCTACAGTTCGATTCCGTTTGGTTGCATCTCCTTATATAAAAAAAATAAAAAAGAAAGGAGAAGCAGATATCTTTTGAACCACCCTCTCTCTCTCTCTCTCTCTCTCTCTCTCTCTCTGATATAATGAGTTTCAAAAAGAAGAAATTCATGATCCTTATTCCTATTTGACCCAAAATTTATGGGATAAAATTACATTTTTCTCCAAAATCTAATTAGATGTCACTTATAAGATATAAAATAAAAAATTACAAAAAAAAAAAGTTCTCAAGAAAAAAAGGCATTGAATAATGAAAAACTATTTCCATTATTTTATTATATATATAAAGTTCAAGAGGAGGAAAGTACACAGATTCCGTGCCTTTTTCTTCAACACAAATGAGAGGCTGAATAACTCAATGCCATATGCTACAATCAACACAATCACACACACCCGCACCCACATCACACCTTATAGATTTATAATTATGACAATGAGCATAACAATCACTGGTTCTTCGACAGCTTATCTCATTTGGTGACACCACTTGAGAACCAATGCCATATGCTACTTCCCTCGATGCTTCAGCTATGCCCGTTCTGTTATCCATTGAAAGTTTGTTTAATGGGAGAGAGAGACTTACATGAGATAAAAACCAAAAGGAGGACCAAAAAAGAAAATTTCAACGTGGCTTTCTCCTATTAATTCAAAAATAGTGGAAGTTATTTTCTGTACTGTAATGTGTAGTTTACCTGCAATGTTTTGCCCAATGAAACAAAGCAAAAGAACTGCACACAGGATGTTGGTGATGGACGCCATTGCCTTAAAAAAATACAAATGTGTTGTTGTTGCCTTTGTTTGCTCTTTTCTTTTCTTTCTGTTTTGCTTTTGCTCTCTCTTGCAAACAATTGTACTATTTATAAAGATTTTTTCATGATTACATTAAATGAAAAGAGTATGAAATTAAAGTCTACAGTTTTCCTTTTTTCTCTGATTTAGGTCAGCTGGATTAAGGAAGCTTTTATGGAAGAAATATCTTTCTTCTAATAGCAGTTATACATATTATATAGTATATTTATAAATATAATATATATTTATATATTTATATAGATATTTAACTTTTTATTATAAAAATCTTAAACAGAGATCAAGCATGAAACTGATATTTTTAAAGCATTAACTTAATTTGTATGGTTTAAAATGCAAGATGACACCAAAAATAGATGAAGTCGTATACCCATGATAGACAGCTAGCCGATTATTTTTGTTGTTGATTTTGTTAATCCAACGGGTTAATAATTGTGAGATTAGATTTTTGTATTATATTCATATTTTTCAATAAATGAAAATGCACTATCGCGCCAACTTTGGGGGAGAAAAAAAAAAAAAACACATTACCAATGTATTTTTGAGATTCTTATTACAATTTTAGTGAGGAAAATGATAAATACCTTTGAACAATTATTATTTATTTCGATTCAAAATTTACTAGTTTTGTTACACCTATTTTTTCACAAAATATGTTTCACCAACTAAATATAGGAAAAATCTTAAAAAAAAAAAAACACTGAGCCAAAAGAATAAAATTCTTTTTATATTTTCTACTTGAAATAAAATGATAAATTTTAATGGGAGAAAAGAATTATTCAAAAATTTTCACTCAAAATATATTATATAATTCTTCTAACTTTATTAAAATGGAAGCATATTATTCTGGTGAATTTCTATAATCATAACATCATGACAATGAATTTTGTCCCTTGAACCATCCAACTACAAACCTTCGGTTTTTACAAGAGTAAGGAAATGTTCAGTGGGATGGGGAAGGGGAGAAAATTTACCACCGGATTATAAAGAAAAACTATATATAGCTGGGTAAAGAAATTTTGTTGCCCCAACCCCTCCTTTTTATTTTTATTTTTCAATTAAAAAAGGATATAACTATTTAAAAAATCTGAAACCCTTTACCCATTTTTTGATTTAGTTGTAAATTTTTCATTTTTCCTATGAAGTCCTAAAATTTTAGATTTATTACAATTCTAATCATACAATAGAAATTACAAAATATTAGTACACTTTGTTGTCAAAAAAACCCAACAACTATATGAATTAACACCCAATTATCCCAAAAAATTATCGAAGTGCCTTAATTTAAGCACTATGTATCGATATTATCTTACAATTCAATATAAAGATATCAATATTGGAGATGCGTCCATTCTAGTTAAGATGTCATGTGCTTTATTTAATAGCAAAAATTTGCTATTTGTTAGTAATTTCATTATAGGATTGGAATTATAATCAAAATTAAACTCGCACCACTCAAGAGAAGAAACTAAAAGGTGATAAGGTTTAAAACTTAGAAAATTATGAAAGTTTCTTTAATAAGTAAAAATGATAAACAGAGTAAGGAAATTCTGACGCTCAAACCCAAAAGAGCAATAACGAAAGAAAGAGAAAAAGACTGAGTAGAGTCGTAAAATAACTTTGTATAGCCTCTAGGTGATAAATGTAGAGTTAAGTGTGTTGTATACCTTTCATAGGTTGTCTCCGTTCAGCATATATAGTATGTGCATTCATGGTAAGTCTCTGTTGAAGGGTGTAAATACTCTAATTTTCAGAGATCGTTAGGTATCTTCTGAAATTATTGGGATTGTAATAAAAAACTTTTAAGAGATATAAAATTCTATGATTAAAGAAAATTTAAGTTGCTACAAAAGCTCCCTACCTTATCGGGAGAGACTACATAAATTTTTTTCTCTATTGGGAAAGATTATCCCTGAGATTAGGAAATGTTCAAATCTTGAGCAATCATGATTTAGATTTATCAAGCAGGAGCATTATTCACCAGAAGATTAGTAATAGTCGAGAGAATGTTCAATCGAGAGTGAACAAGTGGCCTGTCCAAGAGAGTTAAACCAAGGTGGTCGAGAGACTGAAGCAAGAGTGTTCGATCGAGAGGGCATCTAGTCGAGAGAGCACTCGATTAAGAGTGTGTTTGGTTGTTTTGAGTGTTTATCAAAAGATCCCCATAATAGTCTATGGTCTTTATCTTTATGGCCTATGGTCATTATCTTTATAGCCCTGCTTACTTGGTAGTTTCTGATCTTTATGGTAATGAACTGTTGGACAATATATCATCATTGGCTACTCTTGTATATAAGCCCAAAAGGAAAACTTTATCATGTAACTCTATTATCACTTTTGCTTAGAAACCTTTTTTGTAGTGACAGCCTCCGCTATGAGGCCTTTGATATTGATATAGCACTTTGTTGATTTATGCATTGAATTTCATGCTCTTATGGACTGAGTCGTTACTTATTCACTTTTCAGAATTATGATTAAAAAAAAAACTTTAATTTTTAATATTAGTTCAAGATTTTTTTTTTTTGGGGGGCTAAATAACAAGTATTGTAGATAAAACTTAAATCTCTTGTATGTTCTCTCCTTCCCCGCAGGTTCCTCTCCCCTCTCTCTCTCCTCTCTCCTCTCCCTTCTTTGTCCAGTCTCTCGGATCTCTCCTCTCTTGTCTCTTTTCCCAAAAAAAAATCCAATATTATTTTCTATTGAAAGTGGAGAAGAAAAGGGGCAAATGAGTTTCTGGAAAAAAAAAAAAAGAGGATGCCGATGTCTAAAAAATTAAAAATAGTACATTTTCAAAATTAATAATCTTACTTTTTAACATTTTTAATTCTGATAATTAATTATATATCTTCAAACATAAAATATTTAAAGTTTAAATAATATTTTCTTTCCGTTCGAATTATTAATTTTGTCGATACTATCCACCCAAAAAATAGGATTATGTTAAGCCCCACCAAAAACGAAAATGCCTATTCACAACTTTCACGAAAAATTTCATTGAGTCATGCATCGATTGTTACTGTCTTTTCTTTTTTCTAAAAAGAATACTTGATTTCGAGCTTTTTTTATGTAAAATAATAATAATAATAATAAATAAGGTTTCACGAAAAATACATTTATACGAAAATACTTTTCTTTTGCCCAAGTGGAACTACATGTCTGTCAGTGCAAGCAACATTGAAAAATGTGTTTTTATGTACGAGTTGTTTACTTGAGGATCAAATGGCCACGAAAAGCACAAGTTAAATTTTTTTTTTTGGGGGCGGGGGGTGGGGGAGGGACAATCGAAGGGGAGATTTATTTTATGGAAGTGAATAGATATTTTTTTTTATTTAATGGGAATGAAAGAAAAAAAAAATAGTATTTTTTATTTGATTGAAATAAAAAATAAAAAAATATATCATTTTATTTTTTAATTTGATTATTATATTTTAATAAAATAATATTTTTAATATTTTTCATTATCTAATTTTTTTTATTTTTTTAATTTAAAATACTTTTCTAAAAATAGCTATTTAATATGTTTTTTTTTATTTTTACAAATTATTTTTCTAATTTAAATTTTTTTTCTAAAAATATATTTTTTTTTATAAAAAATAGATGCTTAATATATTTTTCTTATTTTTTTACAAATTATTTTTGTTATTATTTTACATTAAATAAAATTGGAATAGTAATACAAAAAAAGTAAAACCTTTATCATTAATGAAAAATAATTTTTTTCAATAAAATTGATTAACAAAATTAAATTTTATTATTTTATATTAAATAAAATTAAAATAGGAAAAAAATTAATGAAGAATTTCATAAATATTAAAAAAGAATAAGGACAAATTTGTCCAAAATTTTTATTTTCTTCTCCATTCATTCATTTTGAGATGAAAATAATTTCTTAAGGGAGAATTGAGATAATATCTCACTTTTACTTTCTCTCCATATTTTATTCCTTACCAAACGAATGAAAAATATCATTTTACTCCACTTTTACTTTCCCTCCCATTTTTTCTTTCACTTTTCACTCCATCCAAACTTATCCTTAATCTAAGTAGAAGATGTGTTTTTACATTCGAGTTTTTATATACGAGTTGTGGCTGAGTAGGAGATGGTAATTTATTAATATGAAAAATATGTCTGGCCTTTAAAAAGTATCTTAACATGTAATATATAATTATCAAAATTTTCTCTACCTTAATATTTAATTTTTAAAATAAAATTTAAATTTTCATCTAATATGATATCAAAATCATTAAAATCCCAATCTTTTTTTATTTTGTTGAATTCAATTGAAATTAATTAAAATCTATTCTATAGAGTTATGTCCGAAATAATCATCTATGAGGGGAGAATATTAAATTATATATCGATTAACTCAATTTTTCGAATTTGATATATAAACAATATAAATTTCAATTGTATTAGTTAATTGAATATGTTTTTACCTCTTAAATTCTATTATAAAATCTTTGTTAGTTCCAAAAACAATCAAGAAGGGGGGTTGGATTGGTTGTCTAAATTTTGACTTTTTAAAAATTTATCTAACCTCACTTAGATTTGATAAAACCTATAGTCAATCTATAGTATATATATAGCAAAAATTAAAAGAGAAAGTAACGAGACAAATCTGATTTATAGTGGTTCAGTTTTGTGCCTACATCCACTCTTCCAGCCAAGCAAGCCAGGATCTAGTAACGTACTAGTTTCCACTATGATCTCAAACAACAATGTACAACCATTTGTTGACTTCTGATTTTCATACCATGAAAATTATTTCGTCCAACAATGGAAGACTCAACACATACACTAACTCACTTACAAAACACACTCTTACAACTCAAACCAATGCTAAAACAAATAAGTATAGGTGCAGAAAATCAAAATACAGTAACAAAATTTCTTTTGTTCAGAATGTTGAATTTTTTTTTTATCACACTTTTTCTTCTAAAAATTGCTGTTGTATATTCCAATCTCTTGTCAACTTCGAAACTCCTTTGATGCTGTAAAATCTGCTATTTCAAAATTCAAATCCCTGCAGTAAAAAAATCTCAAAGTTACTAGCAACAACCTAAATAACTTCTCTGATTACTTCCTAAAAAATAGGCTGCAAATTCTCCTTGAATGGTGATCTTTACTAGCAGTAAAAATTTGTTTCTGAAGTTTAAACATCCCTCCATTATCCTCTCAAACTGATTTGTTTATATCAAGATAGTAGCCCTTTCAAAAAATTCAAAAATCACTTCAAGAATTCAGCTCTAGATCAGAAATTTTTAGAACTTGCTAATTTCGTCCATTTATTTCTCCACCAAAATCTCGAGATACTTATGTCATGAATCTTTATATCTGTTATCCAACTATAATATTATAATGCTGAATAAATAAATTCATAAGTTCTTGACCAATGGTGAAGTTATCGAGATTCAAATACCCCTTGAGACCAAACTTCTGAAAACCAATTCTGCTGTAAAAAATGGGTGACCAACCAAGTAGTAGCAGATTTTTCTCCAACATACCAGTAAGATACTTGTACTGTAAATCCATGAAATTGAAGTTCCACATACCCTCTTTAAAACATAAGTTTCAGTTTTAAAAGTACTTAAGCACATAAGAAGATATTTATATCCAAACATGCCTAAATGATCATACTTTCAACACTTAGAAAAATTTCAAAGTGTTAGAATTCCAAATATCCTTTTGTTATGAGATCTTTTATACATATCAAGACTCAAATGTAGGTTAAGTATAGTACCCAACCTACACTTACTTTGCTGGCTGGATCTTCACAAAATATAAAAAAAAAAAATTGCTTCTATGGTCCAAATAAGCCTTGCTTTCATGACTGGTTCCATGACTGATTTTATGACTTTTCTTTAATAAAACTCATCTATTAAATTTGACATCTGTACGCTAAATAAAATTGTTAGAATACCATGAAAGATTTTGTTATCATTAAAACTATGGAGATAATAATTTTCAACATTCTCTCCCTTTTTGATGACAACAAAATCTTTAAAAAAAATTAATGCCCAAAAAATGTTCCATAGTACACATTCAAATATCATGTATCTCAAATATCATGTATAAATATAAATGTTCACGTCACATAAGCACAATTTCAAATGACACAAGCAAATACATATTCAATACTCATTCATAAAGTTTCATATGTAAAGTTCACCCTCAATATGTGCATTTTAAATTTTCTCTCCCTTAATGTATGCATTTTTTTTATATTATTCTCCCACTTTTTGTTTCATCAAAAAGAAAATATAGCAAATATCACACAAAAAAATTAGAGAATAAGCATACAAGTCTTAATTTTTTTATTTTAGCATAAGGTTTGAGGACAACAATTTCCAATTAAGATATATTTTGACTTAATTATTGACAAAATGACTTAATTTTTCCTTTTAAACATCCAACTCACAATCTAATTTTCTAAATAATTTAAACGCATCATTTTATTATTATTTTTTGAAAAATAAAATTTAGAAAAATCATATGTTTTTTGGAACCCAAACAAATTTGGGTCCTTTTGAAAACAAGTTTACATTTGAATTAAATTTGTCTTGATATGAACTAAACTTGTTCAAGAAACAACTCTTAGCTAAGTGACCTAATTTATGACATATATAACATGAAATATTATTTTTCTTTCTTACATAACTAAATCTATAAGACAAATAATTCTGCATATTACTAAATTTATTATATCTAGATCCAGAATTAAATTTTTTATAAAAATATAGTTTTTCACCAAACCTTCTATGGGTGTTTCCATGAGTGCTTCTATGGGTACTTTTGTATGCGTTTCTGTGTGAATCTCTGTGATATTTTTCTGCAGTTTGTGATAACTTTCTGTGTCTATTTTGTACAGACTGTAAGTATGTTTTCTACATGTTTTGTGTGGTTTGTTGGACAATTTTTGGAACATGAATCTTATTTTTCTCTGCAATCTTTTGTAAACTTCTGTGAATATTTACTGCAAGCTAAAAAGTGTTTATTTTTTGTGTTTCTGTCGTTTTGACAAAGACATTTGTGTTAAAACTTGAAAGCATGTCATGATCATGAACATAACCTAAACCTGTTTTGGAAAAATTCATTCTTTGTATGGAAAGTAACTTAGTAAATTTCTCATCACTCTCATGAAACTTTTGGAATGTATTATTTATTAATTTTGATAATTTAGAAATTCTATTTTTCAGAATATGTATTTCATTTTTCAGTGTATTATTTTTTGTTTTTAATACTTCATTTTCAGCTCTAATGGTATCAAGTTCAGAGTTTAACAAATACTTAGTTTGCCTAAACATCTCCTTTTCATTTTCTAGTGTGACAACCTTATTTTTCAGTTTTGAAATTATATTCAATATGTTGTCAAATTCAGCAATATTTTCTAAATGATAATCAAATGAGTTTTCAGAAATTATCTCATTATTTGCCATGAGACAAAAGTTTACTTTTTCTGCACTTTCTGAACTTTCTGATTGTGAATTGGACTCGTCTAAATCATTCCAAGTTGTCATCTTAACCTTTTCCTTCTTTTAAAATTTCTAGAATTTTTTTAGTAGAATAGGACACTCGTGTTTTATGTGACCCGACTTCTTACACTCGTAGCAAATTATTTCCTCCTTCCGCTTTTTTTCTTTGCTGTTTTTTCCTGCACTAAGTTTAAAATTTCATGAGTTCTTAGAATTTTTAAATTTAAAAAATTCCTTACTCTTATTTTTAAGAATACGGTTGAATCTTCTTGCTAGCATTTACAACTCTTGATCATTGTCTTCTTCATCCTCGAAACTTTCATCTTCATTTGTTGCGAAGGCAATTATTTTTCTCTTGTTTTCAGATTCAACAGTATGAAATATCTCAACTTTATAAGACATCAACGTCCCTCTTAATTCATTAAGGGATAGCTTATTCAAGTCTTGGGCTTTCTCAATAGCAGTCTTCTTAGCATCCCAAATTCTCAGCAATACTCGAATAACCTTCCTCACTTGATCTGAATCTGAAATCTTTTTTCCAAGTGAATTAAGATTATTAGTAATTATTGAAAATCTATTAAACATGTCTTTTACATTCTCTCCTTGCTGAAAACTGAAAAGCTCATATTCTTGCATCAACAAATTAATTCTTGTTTCCTTCACGGTGCTAGTTCATTGATGCGTAATGCAAAGTTTATTCCAAATTTCTTTATCTATACAACATGAAGAAAAAAGATTAAATTCGGTGGGAGAAATAGCACAAATAAGCAAATGTTTGACCCTAAAATTTATAAAAATCATTTTCTTATCATCATCACTTATTATTGAGCCTTTTACGTCTAGATCTCCAGAAGTGAAAACCTCCCAAACCTCATAGTCTGTGACTTTAATAAATGTCTCCATCCTACATTTCAATGGGAAAATTTTTCTCCATCAAAATATGGAGTTCTATTTATAGATTGACCTAATGTATAAGAAGAAACCATGGATCTTTGCTCTAGAGAGATCTCTCTAGTAGAGTAGAGCACTGTGCTCTGATACCAATTGTTAGTCTCAAAGACAACCAAGAATGAGAGGTTGAATTGGTTGTCTAAATTTTGACTTTTCAAAAATTTATTTAACCCCACTTAAATCTAATAGAACCTATAGTCAATCTATAGTATATATATAGCAAAAATTAAAAGAGAAAGTAAGAAGACAAATCTAGTTTATAATGGTTTGGCCTTATACCTACATCCACTCTTCCAGCCAAGCAAGCCGGGATCTAGTAACGTGCTAATTTCCATTATGATCTCAAACAACAATGTACAACCACTTGTCGATTTCTGATTTTCATATCATGAATATTATTTTGTCCAACAATGAAAAACTCAACACATATACTAACTCACTCACAAAATACACTCTTACAACTCAAACCAATACTAAAACAAATAAGTATAGGTGTAGGAAATCAAAATGCAACAGCAGAAATTTTTTGTTCAGAATGTTGAATTTTTTTTATCACACTTTTTCTTCTAAAAATTGCTGTTGTATATTCCAATCTCTTGTCAACGTTGAAGCTCCTTTGATGCTGTAAAATCTGCTATTTTAAAATTCAAATCCCTGCAGTAAAAAAATCCCTAAAATTACTAGCAACAACTTAAATAACTTCTATGATTACTTTCTGAAAAATAGGCTGCAAATTCTCTTTGAATGGTGATCTTTACCAGTAGTAAAAATTTGTTTCTGAAGTTTAAACATCCCTTCATTATCCTCTCAAATTGATTTATTTATATCAAGATAGTAGCCCTTTCAAAAAATTTAAAAATCACTTTAAGAATTCAACTCCAGATCAGAAATTTTCAGAACAACTTGCTAATTTCATTCGTTTATTTCTCCACCAAAATCTCGAGATACTTATGCCTTGAATCCTTATATCTATTGTCTAACTATAGTATTATAATGCTGAATAAATAAATTCATAAGTTCTTGATCAGTGGTGAAATTATCGAGATCCAAATACCCTTGAGAACAAACTTCTGAAAACCAATTCTACTATAAAAAATGGATGACCAATTAACTTGTAGCAGATTTTTCTCCAATATACCAGCAAGATACTTGTATTGTAAATCCATGAAATTGAAATTCCACATACTCTCTTTAAAACATAAGTTTCGATTTTAAAAGTAATTAAGCACATAAAAAGATATGAATGTCCAAATATACCCAAATGATCATGCTTTCAACACTTAGAAAAATTTCAAAGTGTTGGAATTTTAAATATCCTCTTGTTGTGAGATCTTTTATACATATCAAGACTCAAATATAGGTTAAGTGTAGTACCCAAGCTACACTTACTTTACTAGTTGGCTCTTCACAAAATATAAAAAAAAAAAAAAAAAAAAATTGTTTCTATGGTCCAAATAAGCCTTGCTTCCACAACTAATTTTATGACTTTTCTTTAAAAAAAAATCTATCTATTAAATTTGATATCTGTATACTAAATAAAATTATTAAAAATGTGATGATGGATTTTATTATCATCAAAACTAAAGAAACAATAATTTATAACAATCTTTTCACGATAAAAAGAGCAGACATTTTTCTTATCTTGTCATATAAAAGCAAGTGAAATGGAATAACGCTATGGGTGCCTTAATCCTTATCCCTTCCTTTGCAAATCGGCAAAGAACAAAAAGCAAAGGCAAAATGCCATTCGAATGAAAAAGAAAGAGACACCTTTAGTAGTTACATTTTGGTGTCTGATTCACGAATTGTCCATCACACAAACACACAGACACACGGACACACACATACAAAAATCAAAATCCGCAAAAAAAATATCCACGTAAAAATCACATGCTTCCCTATGTTTCAAGACCCACCTTCCCAAATCACAAAATAAAAAAAGAATACATATATATATATATATATATATATATAAATTTTTGTATAACAAACAAATATGGAAATATGTTTCCAAAATCAATCCTTCTTAGAGCTCACTAGCCTCTTTACCGTGTCCATTCTTAGAAGAGCAAAAGCTGCGAAAAGTTTCAAACCACAATTTGGAGGTGCACTATTGTGCTTCACAGAATTGAGGTCAGGGTGATGTGTAGTGGAGTGGAGGTGGAGGTCAATTTCCAATTAGCCAAATTTGCCCCCACCAGAGTCAATAATTTTGAAAGTGAGATGAGAGAAAGACAACTATGAATTATTCGCATGCATGTTGGCCGGCCTTGTCATAAAAATGTTTTTTTTTTTTTTCCTTTTTCCTCCTTTTTATGTATTAAATAATGTCATTCCCAATAATAAAATAGGATATAATTTTTTTTTTTTTGATGCAATGATTTTAAAGATTTTAGTTATTTAATTATAAATGCATGAATAATTATGTCTATGCAATTGCGATATTTTGACTTTCTTTTATTTAAACAACGTTATATTCTCGTATTTTCCAATAATTACACTTGCAACATTACTATAAAATCCTTCTTTGCGTCGCCTGCACTTTACCTCTTCCAACTACTCTCTCTCTCTCTCTCTCTCGGTTCTTTTTATAACAGTAACTTTAATTGATTCGTCACCATTTGTCTCCCCTCCTTTCTCTTTCCTTTCAAAATTTCCTTTATTCCCTCTCTCTCTCTCCCCCCCCCCTCTCTCAAATCTTATTCTACTGTACTCTTTCTCTTCAGAGATCCAAAAAATGGGAAAAAGCAGTAGAGATTTCAAATGGGTCACAGTAGATGAAGAAGAAGCACTTTCTCTTTGCGATCTTCCAGACTGCATGTTAAATCAAGACGACAACACAAATGCAGAAAAGGAAGACCAACAACAACAAAAGGCAAAAGAAACAGGAGATTTCGAATTCGGTTCATGGATCGGGTCCCATTTAGCAGAATCCGACATGTGTGCAGCCGATGAAGTCTTCTTCCAAGGCCAAATTCTCCCTCTCCGCCTCTCCGTCAGCTCCGACAGTGGCTTAACCCGGTACAGGGTCGGACACATTACCCGGACCCTATCGAGATCCGAATCAATGGATCTTGGATCCACAGGTGGCTTCACCAGTAGCAGGAGTAGTAGTAGTAGAAGTTACTATTCACTTGGCAGTGGTTCTAGTTCAACAAATGTCTCAACCCTCAAGCCCAAATTGAGGGACCCGTTTCGTTCGACCCACCCGAGCCCGAAACCCAACATTCGAATTCCGAAATCCCGCTTAGGAAGAGATTTGGGTACCAAAATTCTAAGTCAGAAATCCACATTTTGGGAATTTCTCAAAGTGGGTTTGGTTCGTGCACCTGAAATTGAAATGCAAAATTTGAATACTCGAGTCAATAGCAACAACAATTTTGGTAGTCGCAATAGTACCGGTAGGAGAAGTCAAAGTCCTGTTAATGTTACTAGTGACACCAAAATTGGGAAAAAGAGCATACCTGATTTGATTAGCAGGGAAAAGGAAAAAGACCCAAAATTTTTGGGCAAGAGAAGTGGGCTTTTAAGTGGGTGCAATTGCTCAATTGGTGCAGTTGGTACAATTTCTTCAAAAATTGTGATCAATAAAAGCGGAAGAAGTTACAAGAAGAAGAGTTTGGAGAGAGATGAAGAAGCAAAGCATATTTTGAAGGAAGAAAATGTGAAAAGACAAGAATTCCAACATGGGAGGCAGTCAATATCGAGACATAGAACCTTTGAATGGCTAAAAGAGCTTTCACTTGCAGGCGAACCCGAGGAAGTTTAGGCTTTTTTTTTCAAGATTAGATTAGAAAAATTGTTCTTTTGGATCGCATGCCTGCCCTTTTTATTTTTTAATTAAGAGTTATAGACAATTTCATTTGAAATCTAAGGATTCATATTTAGTCTAACATGTTTCTATATTATTTTTTCCTTTTCTGATTTAAAGGATGAAGAGTGTAGCAGGTTCCTTGGATATTATTCAATCAGATATTCTCACTCTTAATGAGTCTTACAATACTCGAGTTGGATTAATCGGATGAAAACCGGATAACGATTGATGGTAAGTAATCCATTTAAAAGAAGGAAAAAAAAAAAAAAGATATTCTCACTCTCATAAAAATGTATGATTCAAAAAAATCTTCTAATGTTGCTTTCTCTTTCTATGTATGCCTTCATGCTTTCCTTTAATTTGAACTGGGGCATTAATTATGATTTTCAAGGTGGAAGTAGGGGCACTGTTATTGATAAAGGTTTCTTTTAGGTGGTTTGTATTACAAAAAGGGCTAATGGGGATGAGGTTGTTTACATATAGTACGTACTTTTGTACTTTTAGCATGTGTACAACTCTTAAAAAAGAGTAATACTACATAGAACAATAATTAATATCTGGGAACAAATCTAACTTGCAAGACAATATTAAGTAAAAATAAATAAAATTAAGTAATTTAAATTAATTAAAATACATTTCAAATTAAGTAAAAAAAATAAAAATATTTTGACGTACATAATTACTTAGAATTTTTTTCATAAATTACTTTAAAAAGATTTTATGGATGATGCATTTTGAGGTGTTTGGTAATTAAAAAAAAAAAAATTATTTAGATTAAAAATCATGACTCAAAATGCTTCTATTTTAAACAAACGACTAGGAGAAAAGAGAGGAGAAAAAAATCTACTCTATATATACGATGATCCCTGATTTTATTGGACATGTGATAAGTGGATGCTGCATCATGTTAACGTGTGACGGAGGTGGCGGGGAGGTGAAGAGTGATCGCTGTCATGATTAAAGTGTGAATGTCTCCGCTGCTTTTATTGTGGGGGTCGTGTGACTGCCTCAAATGCCCGAGTAGAGAGGGAATCTAACCATCATACGAGTTGAGAGAGAATCGTGTTAACGTTTTATACACACTGTCGCGTACAAAATTTAATAATCAAATCTCATATTTAAAATTTAAAATAAAAAAATTAATTTAAAAAAAGTCATCTTAAATTAAACTTAATAATATTAAAATCAAATTAATTAAAATATAATTTTAAATATTAAATAGTTTTTTCTATTAAAAAAAAGAAAAAAAAAAGTTAGGGAGAAAACATAAATAGAAAGGGCCCCGGGAGGTCAGGCCTCACTTTTGGGACCCCCAATTATAACATGTGGGGCGATATTGATGATATGGGCCCAACCCTGACTTTGGTTGGCCTCCAATAGGACCTGTCCCATTTTAAGTACAGTTGCTGGAAATCTTGGGAAAACCTACCTCAGCAAGGTAAGGTACTTTATCTCAGGCACAAAGGCCGAGAAGGGTATCAGCAAGGTAAGGTATTGCCTGAGCTATTGTCCCTTCACACTGCTTTAATTAATAAAATTATGTTCTCCTCAATTCCAGCGGATTCGGGTGATTTGCCAATTAAGATGACCAGGCCGAATGATGAGAAGAACTAACCGATCGATTTTTGGAAAGTTCTTGCTCATCAAGATACTTGTTCCAAAAATCAATAGGCTGGCTTTTCTCATCCTTCAATCGGCCGATTTTAGTCATAAAATTACTCGGATCAATTTTTTATTTTACATCATATAATATAAATAGACATATTAATATTAGAATTGAAAAAATTTATACATAAAAGAAAAGCCGATCAAAGTATAAACCTTGAAAAAATTTTAAAACTTGTTAAATTAAATTGAGTTTGAATACCATTTATACACAATATTAAGAAGGTTTGGACTTCACTTGTCCAAATAGCAATGAGATCAAATTGTTGGAAAAATAACTGATATAATAAATATACCAAATATCGTATTAAATTATCAGAATTATAAATTTAATAAACTGGAATTGAAAACTTAAATTGGATCAGAAATATATTTGATTCTATAGTTTAAAACTAAATAGAATAAAATATTGATTCGACTTTCGTCTGGACAGAATCTAGATTCGACCTTCCAAATCAAAAGTATTCTCACAGAATCTCTCTATATGATGGGGGTATTACAGAAAAGAATAATATTTTGATCCGGGAACCATAACCCTATTGATAGCTATAAGGATAACTTTACTTCCAAATTCATAATAGAATTTACCTATTTAGCTTATTCTAATTACCTTACTGAATTCATATGAATTTAAGTAACTTTCCAACTATCCTTAAGTTATCTTCGACATTTTCTATTTAACTCATCATAAATAACAAATGTCAATTGACATCTACACATTTATTTATTTTCATACCTTTTAAGATATTTAAATCCAAATTACTGAATTTTTTAAATTTACCAGATCACTTTTATATGAACTTAATTTATGGGTTTAATAATATGCAATACATAATTATTTGAACATATAAACTCAATATTGGAGTAATGATCCAACAGTCTCCCACTTAGACTATATGTGAAATCTTATAATTATATAATTACGAAACAACCGAATGAGTTCAACTTTTTTATCAATATTGAAATGTATCTGCAACCGATTCGATACATCAATCATACCAACTTAGAATTAAGACGGCTTCTGTTACATTTTTTTCGTAATTCAAGCTCCAATGGTCATATAAATTGATATAACCGAATGATATAGATCATGATATGGGTGTGTAGCATGGAAATATCATGCAATGTGATCTTTAACATAACTATTTTCAACTGTTCCTCTTTAGTGAGATCGTATCAATTCAGAGTGTGAATAAAAAAAAAACTGAATCTTTATTTCTACAGAACTTAACTGTAATAACTGAATGTTTACATCAATAAAGTATTAATAATTACAAAACTCCTACTAAAACTGTACTTTCTTAAGTGGCATTACGCCCATAGAAGCAACGTGCCCAAAGAATACTTTGGGTGGTAAACCCTTTGTAAGCGAATCCGTAATCATAGAGTCTGTTGTTATGTGCTCTATAGATATTTAACCACTCTGTAGTCTTTCTTTAACAACCAAAAACTTGATATCTATGTGCTTGGATTTTGTCGAACTCCTGTTGTTATTGGAATAGAGGACTGCCGATTTATTGTCACAAAATAATTTGAATGACTTATGAATGTTATCCACTATCCATAACCCCATGATAAAATTTCATAGTCATATTTCATGATTAGATGCCTCATAACATGTTATGAATTCTGTCGTCATTGTAGAAGATGCTATAAGAGATTGCTGAGCACTCTTCCAAGAAATGGTTCCTCCTGCTAGCATGTTGTAGACTTCATGCTATCTTGACATCCCGCAAAATGGGAGTCAGTATATCCAGTGATCTCAACATCGTTCCAACCTCCAATACATGAGCATATATTCATTCGTTCATTATAGATACCGCAAGACCCATTTGACGGCTTTCCAATGGTCTATTCCCAGATTGCTTAAATATCTATCCAACATTCTTATAATGTACGCAATATCCGGATGCGTACATACTTGAGTATACATCAAACTCCCTACTGCTGATGTATAGGGAATCTTTTGTATTTCTCGTTCTACAATATCATTTTAGAGGCACTATTTGAGACTAAATTTGTCTCCTTTAGCCATAGGGGTATAACCTGATTTACAGTCTTACATGTCATATTTCTTTAAGACCTTTTCAATATATCCTTTTTGGGACAATTGCAGAATACCCTAAGAACGATCTCAGTATATCTGAATGCCCAATACGAAAGAACTTTCCCCAAAATCTTTCATCTCAAATTTCTTAATGAGAAAAATCTTAATTTCATGCAATAGATTTTTATCATTACTGGCAAATAATATGTCACCGACATATAAAATCAGAAAAATATACTTATTCCCACAGAATTTATGGTATATACATTCATCAACTAAATTCATCTGAAAATCAAATGAGATGATCACTTGATAAAATTTAAAATACCATTGTCGAGATGCTTCCTTGAGTCCATAGATGGATTTCTTAAGTTTGCAAGCCATATTCTTTGGATCTCCCGACACAAAGTTTTCTGGTTGCAACATATAGATCGTTTCATCAATGTCACCATTGAGAAACGTTGTCTTTACATCCATCTGATATAACTCAAGATCAAAATGTGCCACTAGTGTCATTATAATCCTAAAAGAGTTTTTCGAATAAACTAGAGAGAATGTTTTTTTATAATCAATGTTTGCTTTTTATGTGAAACCTTTTGTGACAAGATGAGTTTTATATCTCTCCACATTGCCTTTCGAATCCCTTTTAGTTTTAAATATCCATTTACAATCAATGTGTTTTGCACCTTCAGGCAAAAGGACAAGATCTCAAACGTCATTGTCCTTCATGGACTTCATCTCCTCATTCATAGCATCGATCCACTTTTGAGAGTTACAACATTCCATGGCTTAACGGAACTTGATTGGATCATCTTTCATCACTCCAATGTTAACCTCATATTCTTAAAGAAATATAACATAATCATCTAGAATTACACTTCTTCTTTCTCTAGTGGATCTTATTAATGGCATAGGTTCTTGTGGTGTTAGAGTTTGTTCTTCTGGATTGGAGGGTTCTTCAACATTGTCTGATTCTGATGTGTTTTGAACAAAATCAGAGATAGAAACCTGATCAAGTCCAATAACACTTATGAGAATATCAATATATTCTTTTTAGAAGACAATATCTTTAACCATATCCTCCCTCCACAAACTCAATATTCTTAAAGAATCGCACATTTCCCAACTCAAAAAAGACCTTATTTGTGGAATTATAAAATTTGTACCCCTTAGACTTTTCAGAGTATCCTACAAAATAGCAACTAATCGTCTTAGCATCCAGGTCTAGCCTCAGCTGGACAACCCCAAACATGCAGATGTTTCAGACTAGGACGTCGGTCTGTCCAAAGTTCATAAGGGGTTTTGATAGTTGGCTTAATAAGAACTCTATTCAGAATGTATGCTGCAGTCTTTAATGCCTCTCCCCAGAGTGACTCAAGTAAGGCAGAATGAGCTATCATACTTCTTAATATATTCTGAAGAGTCCTGTTTTATCTTTCAGCAACACCATTCATGGTAGATGAGTTAGACCTGTGGGACGATACTGCATTCCTCTAGAAAGTGAGCCAACGGTCTTGCACGTTATTCACCTGATTCATCATTTCTGCCGTAATATTCTCCACCATAGTCAGATCTGACTTTCTTAATTCTTTTACCGAGTTGGTTTTCAACTTCGACCTTATAAATTTTGAACATATTCAGAGATCGAGATTTTTCTGTAAGGAGACAAATGTATCCATATGTTGAATAATCGTCTATGAACGTAATAAAATATCGTTGACCATTCTAAGAAATCGAAGGAAATGATCCACAGATATCCATATGAATCAGTTCTAAGACGTTTGAAATCCTCTTAATCTCAAAACTCCTTTTATTGGTTTGTTTTTCCTTTATACAATTTACACAAATATCAAAATCTGTGAAATCAATAGAATCAAGAATTTCTTTTGACATAGGTTTTCATATTCTTCGTATGGAGATATGACCCAATCTCTTGTGCCATAACGGGGAGGAATTCTCATTGGTTAATTTTTCGTTTTACACTTCGAGTACTGGCTTGCAGGAATTCATTAAAACTAGTCACGGTATCAAGTAAATAAAGATTATCGAATCCTAATAAAGAACCGAAACCAACTAATTTTGAATCAAGAAACAAACTAACTTTTCCATTTTCAAAAGAATAAGTAAAACCAAATTTGTCCATTACAGAAATAGAAATCAAATTCCGTCTGAAAGACGGTACAATAAATGTTTCATGTAAATTCAAAAGGAATCTGGTCCTTAATAATAATTTAAATCTTCCGATGACTTCAACTGGAACCTTATTGTCATCGCCCACGTAGATGTATCTTTCACCATCATTCAGTGGTTGGTAATTTAGGCAACCCTGCATAGACACATTGATGTGAGTGGTTGCAGCGGAATCTAGCCACCAAGTGTGTTTTGGTACTGAAGTTAAATTAACCTCAGAACAAACCAAAGATAAAAGCATACCTTTTGTTTGTACATCAGGCATGGTAATTGGTACACTCATTCTTTTTATACCCCTCGACACCACAAAAGAAACATCATTTTTTTTTTCGGTTCACCGATATCTTTTGTTGCTTCTTTTGATATGTCATACCTGCAGCATCCTTAGTGGGCTTCCTTTTCTCGCTTTTGGTCAAGACCAGATGAGCATTTTCTGTCTGATCTCGCTTCAACCTTTCCTCTTCTTGGACACAGTTAGAGATAAGCTCATTGAGAGACCAAGTCTCTTTCTAATAATTATAGTTCACTTTAAATTGGTTAAATTATCCTGAAAGAGATATTAAAACCAAATACACTAGCAAGTCCTCAGAGAGGTCAAGTTTGAGTGTTCTTAACTTTGAAGTGAGATAAGACATCTCGTGATATATTCCCTAATATTGTCTTGACCCTAATATTGTCTTGACCTTTATACTTCATTGAAACAAGATTTACCAAAAGTGTACAAATTTTTGACTTTTCATTTTTGACAAACATTTTTTCAATATCAACAAAGAAGTCCTTAACTGTATCAATAGCATCAGATATAATGCTCCTGAAACTTTCTGAGATGGTTTTCTTCATAATCATGAGATTTATGCGGTTCGACCTCTCTCACCTTTCAAACTCTCACTTTTCATTAGAGGTACTCTTATCTGTAATTGGTGGGGGACAGTCAGTTCTTAGTGCAAAGTCGATATCCATAACTTTGAAAACAATCAAAAGATTTTCTCACAATGATTTGAAGTTTGAGCCATTTAAAATGGGAATGAAATTGAGTTGGACATTGATATTGGTAGGAATAACATTAACTGTCAAAAAACAGAAAACAATGATCAACATATGCTCAAATGGAACTTTAAAACCAAATAAATTCAAATATGAGAATTCCTCATCACAAGATACCGATAACTCCATTAATATTTTATCTTTAGATAAAATAATTAACTTATAAATGGTATCTTGAAATAGTAATCAAACACTGACAATAATAGCATGTCAACCAACTATCTTCTTTTGGGCCGATAAATAGATTATATGTAAAACCGAAGAATTGTCACGTATTTATTACCACAAAATGTATATGCAATTCCACCAAATACGAATCTTCCTTTAGGTTGATCAGTATCCACATGAATTACATACACACAACCTTTTATATCTCAAAATTAAATTAATTTTCACAAGAGATGTCACTTTGGTGACATGTTGTTTCAATTAATTCATCTCAAAATATATATAAGACCATACTCATATTTGAAAAAATATCCGTAATTGAAAAAAAAATCAATTTTATTCTGATGGACTCAATTTCTTGAAAATTGAGCTATTTAAAATCTAATTTTATAAATTTTAAATTGAGCCTATAAAGATCCGATTTTATTAAATCTGTTTCCTTTATCTTTCTTTTTTGTCCATATATTTTTGTTGTCAGCATAAAACCAAAGTTTTCATCTTTTATCGACAACTGATCCAAAAATTGGTCAATCTCCATTCTGTAGCAGAAGACATTAGGAAAGTTCCCAAGTGGGTGGTGAGTTCATTTAGAACCACTTAAAAATCAACCAATTTTAGACTTATTCTTGTCTTTTTGACAGAACTTTTCTAAACATATCATGTCATTGCATACTAAAAGACTGATCAACCTTGAATTTAAAAATGACATTGAAGAATGATAAGGATGAAAAATGGGTTCAATTGACTCCAATGAGTTCCAAAACCTTTATACCAAGAATTGGGTCTGTTTGGTTCCAAAATGGCCCATAAATCTTTTTTTTTTGGAAAAAAAAAATATATTGATCCTTTTGTAAAATGGATTTTTTTTTAAAAAAAAAAATTTATTTTGTTGAAACTTGAAAAGTTTAAGTCAAACCTTTAAAAAAGAAAGAAAATTGAAATCTACAAGTTTCTCCCTTTTTTTGTTTTTCATATCAGAAATTTTTTTTTTAATTGAAAACAAATTTTTAAAAATTCTTTAAAATTGGAAACTCTCAAAATTTTACCATTGAAATGGTTCCAAAAAAAAATCTTTGATTTTCATTCTTTTTTTATCGAGTAGAAAGTCTATCGCTCACGCAAGGAAAACGTGAAAGTTCCCAAAAATAAATCAAAATTTCTTTTTTTTTTTTTAGAAGTTATGGAGATTCTTAATCAAAAGAGGTCAACTTGCCAATATATATATATATATATATACATACACACACACACACACACACATACACATTTGCCCAAAGGTCTATGGTTTCCCAGAAGTTTCATTTTTTTTTTTTTTTTTTTTTTGTAAAGGAGAAAAGATTCTTTAAAAAAAAAAAAAGGTTCCAAAAATACTTGCCCGAGAAAATACTTGCCATTTTCCTGTGTTCTCGGGCTGTATTTTTTTTTTTTAAATTCTGTTTCACATAATGAAAGAGGAAATCCTTTTTTTTATGTGATAAAAAAAAACCTTTTTTTTTTTGTTGCAATCCACATCCAAAAAGTTATGAATAACTCTTGTTTTGAAAATTGTATATATTTTTCAAAATTCACGTAGTTTCAAAATCATAAAAACTTAAAATATGCATAAAAAAATTCCAATGACTCAATACGAGTAGCTCTGATATCACTTATTAAAAAAATAATTTGATACAATAAATATACCAAATATCGTATTAAATCATCAAAATTATAAATTTAATAAACCGGAATTGCAAACTTAGATTGGATCGAAAATATACCTAATTTCATAGTCTGAAACTAAATAGAATAAAATGATGATTTGACTTTCGTCTGGACAGAATCTAGACTCAACCTTCTAGATCAAAAACATTTTCACATAATCTCTCTATATGATGGGGGTATTAGGGAGAAAAGTAATACTTTGACTCAGGGACCATAGCCCTATGTATAGATATAGGGATGACTTTACTTCCAAATTCATAATAGAATTTGCCTATTTAGTTTATTCCAATTATCTTACCAAATTCACATGAATTTAGGTAACTTTTCAACTATTTTTAAATCATCATTCGACATTCCTTATTTAACTCATCATAAATAGCAAATATCAATTGGTATCTACATATTTATTTATTTCTATATTTTTTGAAATACTTAAACCCAAATTACCAAATTTTTTAAATTTACCAGATCACTTTCATACGGATTTAACTTATGGGTTTGACAGTATATAATACAAAATTATTTGAATATATAAATCTAATATTGGATTAATGATGCAGCACAAATAAGTTAAATTTAAACATTATTTTTGAATTTGTTTTTAAGTTTGCATTCTATTAATGTAAGTTCCAAACATGTTTTTGACACGATGATTCATAACTAAGCGAATCATTCTCATTATGAACATATGTGAGGCGGTTCTTGTAGAAACACCCGATTAGTAAAAAACTCTTACTCAAATATCTTTCTTGAGAATTAATATTCAAACTTTTGTGGATATATGTATTTTCGTGATTTTCATAACTGTATATAACCATAAAAAAAAGAACAAATGTGAGACCAAAATGTCATGCAACCCATATGAGATATGATTTTTTAAAGTCCGATCGACGGTTTTGAATCCACACATAGGCACAATGGCCAAATTTGCTTGTAGCATGAAAGTGTGATCGTTGAATTCGATGTTAAATATGGCAAAGTCACCCTCTCATGTCAAGTGGCGGAATGTGTTCAACTATTGAATCTGCAATAACATAGTCATACACTGGGAAAATACAAGTTTTTACCGAAACATCATTGGCAAAAACAAAGATTCTAATGTCGAGTCTTTGTTGAAACTTTAATCTTCTCTCAGATGAAAGTTCCATTTTTGTTTTGTTCCTTTTACAATGTCTTAATCTTCTACCCTTTCGTCATTATAGGAATATCCGAGTGGTAAACGGTTTTTATTTAAATGTTTTCTTCAAAATCTAATGTCTAAAATTTTATAGACACGTATATTTTTATGATTTTCGTAACCCTTATATAATTTTTTTTTTAAAAAAAAATCTTCTTCCTTTCCAAATTAAGATATTATATAATTTATTTCATCTTTGTTTTAATGAAAAAGGACTCCAAATTGTGAGGAGAAGTTCGATTCCTCCGTCTGATTGTAATAGGAGAGCTACAACTTCGGTTATTATTGTATTTTTGTTTGGGTGAAGTCATCCTGGCGTAGAGATTAAATCTAATGTCAAATTTTATAGGTGTACTAATTATTTTACATATATTTGTGAATTTTTCTCTTAAGAAATTTGTGTTTATTAATAATTTTTTAATTAAAAACATTGTAACAAAATATAATATAATTGAAAATTGAGAGAGAAAGAGAGAGAGAATTAATCGACGGTTGACCTAGTAGGAAGGACGCTAAACCTTATAGAAGTCTGACAAGAGCTCGAGTCGGATTTGTCGAAACATGCTGAATACTAGTTGGTCAAGCAGAGAGAGATAGAAGTCGAATTCATCGAAACATGACTCTGAATACTAGTTGGTCAAGCAGAGAGAGAAAGAGAGTGCTTTCTACCATGGTACAAGATGTTAAAAAAGGCCACAATCATAGAGGCACATGATCTACTTAGTTATAGATGTTTTGGAATCCTCGAGCCTTGTTAATGTCGTATGATTCCATAAGTTTCCATCAACAAGGTATTTGTTCCTAGGATGGACTGAATCTAAAAGTGTGTATATCTGCCTACCACATTCGCCATGAAAATTCTTAGGTTTACTTAATTATGATATTTTAAGGAATTCATACTGAAAACCGAGTGTACATTTTCTACTTCTCGGACTTTTAAGATCCCTTTGAAGAAAAAATTGATGCACATGAGTTTTCTATAATGTATGATATATATTTCAAATTTTAATTCTGTTCTCTCCTTGGGATATAATAGTAACGTGATGCCTGGTTAACCGGTGAGATGCTACAAATACAAATAAAAGGGCGTAACTCTTTTGGATTGAATGATCGGATACTTTACTCTCTTAACTAGAAGTCTCAAGATCGAGTCATGGGAATAGAGAAAAAAGATTTGAAAGAGTCAATCTCTCAATGGGCTCTATAGTCTTGAGTTTTCGAATTCTGAGAATAGAGAAAAGAAATTTGGAGAGTAAACCCTCAATGGACTCTACAGTGTTTGGACTGGTTTAGTCGAATAAAATTTAGATATCGATCAGTGAAAACAAAAAAAAAAACCTAATAAATGGACCCTCTTGTTGCTTAGTTCCTTTGTTGGTCCCTCTTCCTTTGGTAATGTAAGTTCAAATTTTAGTTTTTTTGTTTTTCTTTTTTTTTTTTCCTCTCTTGTTTTAGGTTTAACCTTTTTTGGGTTCCATTTTGAGTAATGTTAGGCGTTCGTCTGTAGGGTTTGTCTCGTGGCACTTGCCTCCCTCGAACCAAAAGTAAATTAGGGGAATCATTTTGTTAGAATACAAAATATTAATAATAATAGTTATTAAATAAAATATTTTTTTAGATTATATAAAGATTGTGAAAACTATAAAAATACATGTATTCACAAATATTTAAACACTAAATCTAAGATAAGATATTTAAATAAGAATTTTTTATTATTCAGGTGTCTCTACAAGAATGTTATTAAATAAAATAAATATAATATTAAAGTTAAAAATTTTGAATTATAATCATATCATATCTACGTTCATTCCAATTTAAAAAATTTCACATAATTAGATAAAATACAATATATAAAGAAAAGTGTTAAAATATAAAAAAATTAAAACAAAAAAGATAATTATTATACAAAATATAACTCACTTTCTCTCTCATGCATAAAAAGGGGCAAGGAAAAAGAACTGAGGCATGCTATGGATAAACAGCGATCTAACATATGGACCAAGAGTAGTGTAGAAATTTTATAGTCAAGGACATTTTTGTACTATTAGTACCACGCTAAATACCATCATGCAATTATTGTCGATTGCATTTGCAATTTTGCATATATGTTGTGAGTCTATGAACTGCCTCTACGCCCTTTTTTTTTTATTATTATAAAAAATTTAAATGTCGAATTATAAAATTAAAGAAATATATTATGATTATTAAACTGTTTTATAAGAGACATTACCTCTATACCTTTTAAAAAGGGAGATATATATCCACACACACACTTGTGTATTTGAGAATAATTGTATTTATGCCAAATAATTCATAAACTAAATATAGTAAGATGACGATTAATATCAGAAAAAATTAAAAAGAAAATGGAATCAAATTTAACTAATTTTATATCGGTCAACATACATTTCATATAAAGAAAATAAAATTAAAAGTATGCCGAGATAGATTATCACCTATCATTTAGTCCACGTTATCGATAACTTATCTGATCCATTTAATATTACTTTAAATTTGACCAAGTATTATATCTTATGCCACTGAAATGATAAGCCCATGCCAACGCATAGTTGGTTTAATGGATTGTGATGCTACGTTTTCAAAATGGATCACTATAAATTTTAAATCGAATTAATCAAAATATGGTTTTAGATATTGTATATAAAAAAATGATAAGCCAATAATAAACGGTAAGAATTTCATATTTGGACAATTATAAATTTAAATTCTCTACTACTAAGCCGTGAATTAAATATTATTCAAATAACTGGGAGGGTAATGGTATTATAAGGACCGGAATGCATAAGGTATAATTTGAAGGTCACTCACATTTCAAAAATAACCCCTTATTAATCCTATCATTGTACTAATAAATGATGACGTTTCACATAGGAATGAATCAATTAGAAAATTTATTTATTTTTTTACTAAGTCATCGCAAAAATTATAAAAATACACGATACCGAACACTCGACCTTAAAGAAGACACTTGAGTAAAAACTCTTTATTACTCGAATATCCCTACGAGGACACTGGAAAATTTATAATAGGTTAAGATTTTTATAAACATGACATATACTAAAATTATTACACTAATTGCCCTTACTTCTTTTTACTTAGGGGGGAAAAAGGAAAAATTAATCGTGTAGAGCTCTAAATATTTCCATGTCAAAATAAGCAGAAAAATCATTTCAAATACTTAATACTCAACAACTATTCAAATTCTTGTTTATTAGCAAGTGGACACACTTGGTCGTTGAAATTCATAAGAAATTGTTATTAAATACATAATTTTTACAAAGCAAATAGTCATATATAAAATTGAACTCTTTTTTGAGCAAACCATTAGTCATTATTCACTTGACTACCTTGAGTAATATCTTTTGTTGGTTACGCCAAACATCACTTACATGAACCTTCATTTTCACTCAATAAGAACATTGACCCACTAAATTTTAAATAAAAGCAATTTTTTTTACTAACCATTGATATCTGAAAACCCTATTAATTCTGTTCGAACAGTTGTGGGACTCAATTAAAGGGCTAACTGTCCAAACATGATTTTTTTTCCTAATCATTTTCAAGATTCGAATTTAAAATTTTAATTAAGAAAATTCAGATTGTTGGTTTAAATAAAAGCAAAAATCTCCGAGGCCCGTTAGGTGTTAGGAAAATCAAGATTAATGCCACTAATTGCAAAATATCATTATATTATTTAAAAATTTTAAAAATTAATATTAAAACTTGATGTTTAAGTCAAAGGTGTTAATTCCCCCCCCCCAAAAAAAAGGGCATTATCGAATCTTCTAATGCGTGTTGGAAAATGGACAAATAAGCAGCAAGAATTTAAATTTAAAAAAAAAAAGGAAAAAATAGTTTCTAGAAAATTAAAGCAGACAATTTGAGCTTCTGATTCTATATTGGTACGTATATTATTATTGGAAGATGAAATATAGTCACATGGTACAAACCACTTGGTGCAAATTTAGGATTTTTCAAAATTCAAAGGATTCAAAGAGTCGAGTCGCAGGTGATCCCAATGACAAGGAGCTGACAATGCAAAATGGATTTTGGGCTTTTCCTTTTCCAAAAGTGTCCACATCAGCATCCCCTTCCTATAAAACGTGGTCTTCCCCTCTTTTATTTTTGTATTTTTGTACATTTGGAATCATACTCTTTCCTTCTAACGCGCATTTCCCACGGTTTCACGCGATAAAATCTCTCTCTCTCTCTCTCTCAATTTGGAAGGATGTTGGAGTCGTGTTATAGGCCAATAGAGATGTGTTTTGGGATGTTAGGAGGGGGCGGAGGAGGAGATGACGGAGATGGTGATGGGCTTATGTGGCATTTGGACTCTAAAGCTCATGCTTGTGGTGAGTATTCGATTGCTGTTGTACAAGCTAATTCGAATTTGGAAGATCAAGGTCAAGTGTTTGCTACTCCTTCGGCTACATATGTTGGTGTCTATGACGGTCATGGCGGTCCTGAGGCTTCTAGATTTCTTTCCACTCACCTCTTCTCTTATCTCCACAGTAATCTCTCTCTCTCTCTCTCTCTCTCTCTCTAAGTATGTTATTTTCACCCAAAAAAAAAAAAAAATAGAACAATTTGAATTTAGCATGATTTAGATTTATTAGTGCAGAGGCTTATATGCTAGAACTCTTTTTTACCTAGGAGTGTTTAATGCCTTGCATTTTTTAAAAAATTATCATTTTTCATTAAAGAAAAAGCAAAACTATTTGGTCTTCTCTGTCAATTGGTCAAAAAAACAAAAGAATAGTAACATGTGATTTTCTCATGAATAAAAGTTTCTGTTAAATGATTTTTCGTTTTGTCATACATTTGAATCATCATTTTTAAATTGTTTAGTGTCAACCGTGAAAAAATAAAAAATAAAAAAGTGGGTTTTTACAAACATTTGATGTTCAAATCAAATGTATTATGCTAAACGCATTTTTCCAATATCTGAACAAAAGATTCTTATTCATTATCATACTCAATTTATCCAAATTTTTAAGCAATGCACTAATTTTCACTCATCGAGATTTTGTTTAGAACTAAATGTATTCCACAAAATTTATGAATCATAACTCTAAATCTTTCTTTTCTTTAAAATTCAAAACAAAAATTACATGTTTTCAAATAAAATCATCTTGCATAATTATTTTGTTACTATTTGTAAGTAATAAATTTTTAAAATTAAATTCCTTTTTAGTCTTAACTAACTGATATCCAGATTATCGAACTAATTCGATTTAAATATTATGGAACTTCTATGCTACTTAATTTTAGAACTCTTTCTATGCTCCAAACAATGTAAGAGTTTTAAAATTGAACTTGTTTGGAGCTTAGAAATTTAATAAAACGTTATATTTACCATTAGATAACCTAAGTGAACTGGAATTCAATTGATTTTTTTTCCCTTTTTTATTTTGGTTTTGATCCAAGCAAATCCCCAATCATTAACTAACCTCTCTATCTCTCTCTGTTCTTTAGAATTTGTAACAAAAGAAGGTGGACTATCAGCAGAAGCAATTAAGAAGGCGGTGAGTGCAACAGAGGATGAATTTATAGACTTGGTAAATAATTCATGGTTGGATAGGCCACAAATAGCATCAGTTGGATCATGTTGTCTAATAGGAGCAATTTCTGATGACCAATTGTACGTGGCCAATCTCGGGGATTCGAGGGCAGTGCTTGGCCAGAGAGTGGTCGATTATCCGTCGTCCACGGTGGTGGCAGAGAGGCTGTCAATTGATCACAATGTGTGTTATCCAGAGATAAGAAAAGAAGTTGAAGCTCTCCATCCTGATGATGCTCATATTGTTGTTTTCACTCGTGGGGTTTGGAGAATTAAGGGCATTATTCAGGTATGACTTTTGGAGTTTCACTTAGTTTGATTCTTTTTAATTAATTTGAGTTTGCTTTCGAATTCGATTTCTGGTGGTTTATTGGCTTCTTGGTATATATGCATTGTTTCAAACTAAAAAAAATACGTACCCAGTACTAAAACTCCTATATTGTAGGATCTGGAGAATGAAATATCTAAACAGAAATACCTAAACAGCCTTTCCCTTGCTTGTTTTTTATAAGGAGGTTAATTTAAATCCTAAACCTCTAAAACACAATGAAAAGATTCAACCGTTATACCAGATCCACCCTTCCTTTGTTTCAAACTATCACAAAAAAAATTATCCTTAACAAGTTAACAAAAGGGTATCAGAATCGAACTCCTGGTAGCTACATCCAAATTATTAATGTTGAAGTGGGGTATCAATCTGATTTTAGATGGGTTAATTATGTTTCTGTTGTTTTATGTAATTGTCTTGCCTAGGGGAAATCGTTGTAGGTCAAGGCAAGGCGAGGTAAACCATCAGCAGTTTTGCGATCCACAGCCTTGGCCAACACAAGTATTTTCCAAATTAACAGAACATTAAATTCTCTTGATTAAAATTTCAAATTTTAATTTTAGAAACAAAAAAATAGATGTCGGGAGAGCCAATCCCTTAATTGAACCTCACAACTACTCAAATCGGATTAGTTAAATCACTTCTTTAATCCTGTGTGATTCGAGTTTAAATCCAGTATAACCAAAAAATAAATAAATAAACATAAGACAGTTGGGTTCCTTTGGGTTGGGTGGGCTTATAGGGGTATTGAGGACAGAATTTGGGCCCAGGCCTAGCCCACTATGCTCAGGTCTAGTTGTTTTCTTGAGGTTGCTTTGACTAGTATATCCTTTCAGAAAATCATGCGCGCTTCCAACTTGTTCATAGCCAATCGGATGCCCTTTCATGCTTTTCTTTGATTAGGTTTTAACTCGTACATGAAAAACTATGAGGCTTGATGTAGTTCTGAGGTTGTATCCTAGTGGCCAGACCTTGAAAAAGAGCACTGCTAGGGCCACAAAAGAATGGGAAGCTACTAGATCTATGTTGTGCGTTTACTTTTGGGAATGAGCGTGTTGTTGAATACGTTCTTTGGACATAATATGGTATCACGCCTTTTGGCTTAAAATAGCGTAAAATTTTTACATTTTTTTTTTTTTTTTTTGAGTGCCTGCGTCAAGAGTCCATGCTTCATATTTCCGGTGAAATCATTGTTTTGCTTACTGGATTAGCCATCCATGACATTAGCCAGTAGGGTAGTGTCACTAAAGCTCAGGAAATCTACTAGCATGCTCCCGGTTGCTGTTTCTTTACCTCTAAGGTCTTGGGATTCTTCACACAATTCAAAAGCATGTTGTTTAGAAATATGAGTTTTAACATAACAATGTTCTTAATAGGTGTCAAGGTCGATTGGCGATGCATACTTGAAGAAGCCTGAGTTTAGTGGGGATCCTCTATTCCAATTTGTGTTACCTGTGCCATTAAAAGGACCAGTATTGACAGCAGAACCATCAGTACTTTCAAGGAAGTTAGGGCCACGAGACATGTTTGTTATATTTGCCTCAGATGGCCTATGGGAGCATTTAAGCGATGAAGCAGCTGTCAACATTGTCTCCAAAAATCCCAGATTTGTAAGTTACCTTCAAAATTCCGATTATATATGCATTGTTGGTGGGGTAGGCTAGATAATGGGACTCGGTCTGACATAGACCATGGGATTGAGTGGCATAGTCTGACCTAAGCTATGAAACTTAATCCGTAATCAACTGGATTGAGGTCCATGGTAGAATGGACTGAATCCCATTATTTCAGCTATGATTATAGAAACCCAGTTATAGAACCATAGGACTTCGTTCAATCCAACGGTTCTCATGTGACCATATAACTTAGTTCCACACGCGCTCAGCCTCATGGTTGAGCAAACCAACTCTAATGATAGAATGGATCCGTTCCTGTATAATTTCAATTATGAATTATAAACTCAGTCCTATGGTCGAGCAAATTGAATTCCATAATTGAATTAAACAAGCTTCATGATTAACCAGGCACGGACCATGGGACTCACCCGTATATACAATTATATGCATGTATATACTGTCTATATATACATGGTTCTTTTTTACCCTCTTCTTTTCTAAGTTTTCTTGGAAGAAAAATGAGATTTGGTACCAGAAACATCTTTCCCATATATTGGATCTCCATCATTTTAGGCAAGGCGGGGTTTGATAATGTAGTGGTACTCATTACTTCATCCATGAAATCTACAAAATTTCTATAGGTTGCATTTGGATGTAACTTCTTCCCTCATGCTGGAGAAGAAGTGATTAGATTAAAATCTGAAGATAACATAGAAAAATTAAGGGTGGGAAAAAAATACTCAAATGCTTGTGTAGCGTTGAATGGGTGATGGAAGAGAAGATCATGTTAGTCAAATGGTCGAGAAATGAAGCCAAACCCAGCTAACTTTTGAACTATATACATATATGTTGGATATAATAATGTTGATTTATGTAAAGATCGTTTCTTAGAGGTTTTAGGAACAAAGTTAGAGCTCCATTCATGACATGCTTAGATTGGTTATGCAGGGTGCAGCTAAGCGATTGGTGAGAGCGGCACTTGAGGAGGCTTCAAGGAAGAAAGAAATGAGATATGAGGATGTTAAGCACATTGAGAAAGGAGTGAGACGCCATTTTCATGATGACATAACTGCAATTGTGCTCTTCCTCGACCATCCACAACCAAGAAGCTCTCCAAATAGATCAAGAAGAGATGGTGTCGTTGAGGACTGTACCGGTGCTCCTTTTGATATATACTCCTTTAACAACCGCCGTGGCAGACGACGGCATCTTTCATGAACAAAACTTCGATACCTAAACTCACACAAAAGGTGGTCTAAATGAGGGACCAATATGGAATAACCACAACAAATGAGGATGGTTTTCTCGTATTTTATTGGGGGCGAAGAAAGGCTGTGACACCCTTTTGATTTTCTTCCTTTGTGGAAGGCAGTTTCAGGAATAATTTTCTTGTTCTTGAGTTAGAAAAAATCTTGTTTCAACCTCTCTATGCTCGGGAAGATCCTAACCTTTGTTACTATTATGTATATTGGAATACAGATTGTATATAGCAACTCTTGATTGATGTTTAAACATTGATATACAACACAAGGTTTTTTCCTTTTTTTTATTCTTCTCTTCTTTTTCTTTATACATTGATAAATTTACTGGGTATTGTCTTTTAAGGAATGTAGAAAATTAAAATTTATAAAACTTCTTTCTTGTACGATGGTAATTAAGTCATACATTTTGATTAACACACATGTAACATAACAGTGTGTCATTCATTCCATGCTAGAACAAAAACATTTGAACGAAATTATATGCTCCACTTAGACGAAGAACCTTTGGTTTGTTTAAAGAAAAGTAGAACTTTTGGTTTATTTTTAATGAAATTTATGTTCTAATACATAATTCTATGTGCTATAAATTGTACATATAATATGTCATTTGGCATGTTCCTTAAAAGGGTAAACTTGGGTTCAACCTAATTCTTCTCCCCATGAATCGCATGTTTGTGACAATAGAGTAGAATTTTCACAATTTTAATTGATCAAATGCATTAAGTTCATTATTTTGAAAACAAGTTTTCGTTCTTTGATCAAACTTATTTCATAATTTTTTTTCTATAAAATCCATTTTATAATTTTCAAAATTTACCCAAGGAAGAGTGTTCCTATTATCTCAGATCTATAATATATGGATAGGCAGAACACTAACAACAAGCCTGGGGTCTAGTGGTAGATAAGTCTCCTTCCACGGCACAGACCCGGGTTCGATTGCCGGTTGGTTCGCGCACCATGTAGAGCGGTGAAGATATTTACGCTTAATTGTGATGGTGGGTCCGTCACATTCGTCTAACCATTCAGACGAAACCAAGTGTGTCTGAGCTCCTTTTTTTTTTTTTTTTTTTTTTTTTGGTTTTGTGTTACTCTCTCTTTAAATACGAATGGAGCGGCACTAGCTTTGTTTGGCAAATTATATAAAGATGTTTTAAATTTTGTTGGGCAAATTAAAAATATTTCTAATATATTCTAACAAGCATTATATTCGTCAACAAACTTCGGTTTAAATGGTATCTCTTCTCTTTTTTAAATTGGGGTTCGAACTTCAGCATGCATGGAAAAAAAAATTATATAATATCATATCCTAAGTTAATAAAATATTTTTATAATTTATAAATTCTTATAACTTATTTTTAAAATAAATTATTAAAATATTTGAATAAAAGAAAACAATTTATAAAATATTCAGAAAGTTTGTAAGTAATTGTTGTGTTGGATAATAATAAATTTTTATAAGTTATTTTTTTATACATAGTTGGGAGTCGAATTCGAGACCTCTAATGGGAAAGGAATGAGATGAATTGAATTATAACTTATCGGATATAAGTTATTTTAAATATTAAAATGACTAAAATTGATATGGTGTCATTAATATCATATAAATGATTATTTATTGATGTAGAAATAGTAAGTATAATATAATAAAATATTAACGAGTATGATATGTTTAGTTTATAAAAAAAAAAATAACTTGTAAGCTGCATAAAAGATGAGTAGAGCTATTTTTTCAAAAAAAAAAAAATTATAAATTCCGGTCATCTTATTTTTAAATTTTATAATCTCTTTGAAAAATAAAAATTATCAAATAAATTTTTAAAATTTTTAAATCTCTTCAAATATCTTATAAAATATTTAGAGAGTAGAGGTAGAGGGGGCTCATGACCAAGGAGAGACAGCAAGCCAAAATTGGAAGAAAAAATACTGAGAGACCTCTCTCTCTCTCTCTCTCTCTCTACATTGATGGACGTTTTCAAGGCACATGAAAATATATACTTGCTACAATCACTAGATATGGAAACCGAACTTCTGCCGATAAATTATAATTTAATTGACATTCTTTTCTTTTTTTTTTTATAAAAATCTCGAGTTTAAGTATTTTTTGTAAAAAAACAATTCCATAAATAATTTTCCTATTCTTGGGTTAGAAAAAATCTTGTTTCAACCTCTCGTTGCTCGGGAAGATCCTAACATTTGTTACTATTACGTATATTGGAATACAAATTGTACATAGCAACTCTTTGATTAAAGTTTAATATATTGATATACAATACAAGGTCTGTCAGTGAACTTCAATTCAAATAGTATCTCTTTCTTTTTTATTATAATAGACTTGAGTTTAAACCTTATTATGCATCAAAAAAAAAAAAAAAACTATACAAGGTCTTTTCATTGATGAATTTACTGGATATTGTCTTCTAAGGAATCTAGAAAGTTTAAATTTATAAAACTTCTTTCTTGTACGATGGTAGTTAAGTCATATAATAGGAGTGAGTTTCTTTCTAGTAATAAACTCTCTCGATTCTCATATTCGTAGAATTTTAAATCATGACTTTTTAATAAAATCAATAATTTCTAAGTTTTGGTTGGCGTTTGGATTTGCAAAAAATGGAGGGGCAAATTCCAAATTTAAGAGATCAGAATATTTGCCCTAATCGCAAATGGATTCTTTTTGTTATATCTCTAAAATGAGAATTCAGTGGTAAAGAAGAATGCAAATTCAAGATTTTTGTTACTTGAAAATTGAATTTCATTCAACGATTTGACTATGATGAATGGATCCTGTATAAAACTTTAAAATAAGAAATCCAAGTAATTTCGACTACAATTTATTGTTGAGATAACTTTGTGACCTCTGATCATGCTCGGACTTACCAAGTATGTTAGGGTGGCTCATCCTCATTTGTATCCTATAAACTTCTCCTTCATTGCTCCTCATATACGAGGACTCCATCCCACATTGGTTGTGAACCAAGGCTTCCACCAAGTTTGCAACTATACATATATGGCCTTGGGTCATGGGATAAGGCATCATTAGCTTAAGTGAGTTATTAAAATATGTTGCGATCTTTTAACATCTTATTTTGTTATCTCTTTTTGTATGATGATCATTTGGGATTTACAAATACTTTTTTAAGACATTTGTAATCTTCTTCTTTAGTAAAATTCTATTTCTCCCTCACCCATAGACGTAAGTCTATTTGACCGAATCAAATAAATTTTGTCTCTTTTTTATTTAAATTTTATCATTTTATTTTTTCTATTTATTTAAATTATGTATTTTGTTATTTGTCTATTGTATTGTTAAAAAACCCTTTGGTTAACTTCTTATTCATCCTGAGTCGGTCCTAACAAAGTATTGTTCTCTTGATTTCCGGAGTGGAAGTAATGCATGGGAGTGGTGATTGCTATGACGGAAGTTAACTTTGTTAAGTTTTTTATTCTTTAACTATACCCCCACTCTTTGAGTGACCACTTACAAAGAAATAAGTCTGTGGTAGAATTCTGAAATTTTCTCTTCAAATTCGCAATCTTTATTAACTTTTAGAACAGTTTTACGCACTTTAGTAGTACAAATTATTGCATGCACAAAAACGAGGTTAACAAAAATTCATTCATTGAGATTGCCTCCTGTTGGAGGTGGGTTATGGTTTCACAAATATCGACTCCTTGTTGACTCGAACGGTTGTCGTTGACGGGATATTTTACCTGCAAAAATCACTGAAGGGTGTTCCGGCGGGGGAGACTCTGACGTTCAAGTCAGAAAAAGCGGTTTTCGAATGTAAGAGAAACAAACTGAGAGCTTAGAGATAGAAAGGTTTCCTATGATTAGAGTGCTCAATGTGAAGGGCTAGAAGAGCGTACCTGACTTGGAGGGTTTGAGGATATCTTATACCTACAAGAGTTGTATACTATAGGGGTGTTTCAACCCTACTTTTCTTATCGAGTCGATCCGAAAATCTCTAGAATTCAATATTTCAAAATGATCAGGATCTTTATCGTATGGGAACTTTCGTTTCCTGAGGAGATCATTTTCTTAACTGAAAGATGTTGTTCTTAAGTAGAAAATCAAAACTGTTAGGGTGTTTTGACATTCCTTTAGAATTGGTAGAGTTATTGGCTATTGGTCGATTGTTTGGCCGATGGAGGGTCTTCGAGATTCGTTCGTTTGATGGACCAATGGTTAAATACTCAATCAGGAAGATTACCCACATTTGATAAATCTCATTCAGTAGGCGGGGCGATTAAGATTTTATCGTTCAGGAGGTCTAGGCGATTAAAACCCTTCGGTAAATGGTTATAGAGAACATTGGATATCTGTCGGTAGCTGTCCTTTGTGGGTCTCGTGCATGGGCCTTTCAAGTGCTAATCTTTCAAAATAGATATTGGGCTATGTCCCATTATTTACCCCCGACTCATAGCCTTTTTTGTAAAGAGGTGTCATGAGTAAAGACTGATTAGGATGATGCGTGCTTGATACGTTATAGGAGCATAAGAGTGCTAGATTCGTTCTAATCCATTCCATTCTTTATCACGAACGTGGGTGCGTTTCATTGGAAGTGACTCCTTTATGCGGAATTGAAGAAAATTAATTATTCCATTTATGACTGACTATTCTTGCTAATCCGTTTTATCTACCCTGAGTCAATTAAGACATGTTTCTCCACTGCTATAAATAGCTATGATGGGTACTCGCTCCTTCCTATGGAGAATTGAGGTTTTTCTTCCTCTCTGGGGGTTCTGTTGGGAGTGGTTTCTTTTCGAGAGTTGTTTTATGAGGCGTTTTGGTATACGGAGTTCTATGACTCGGGCGGTTTCTGCTGGAGTGAGATCTCATTAAGGAGGGACCACCGAAATGAGATCTCATTATGTCGGCCGTTGTTCAGATGGCATGGTGAGATCGTCCATTGCCGGCAAAGGCGCGTCTTGTACAGTGATCTGTCTGGATTCTCCTCTATCGTCTAATTACGGTAGGGATGCCTCTCACACCGTCTTTGGTTAACAGGTTGGGCTCGGGTCGTTTGGGGGTGGCAAAACCCGAACTCACCTTCTTTTGTCCCTAACACTATATTAGAATTATTGTTTTTGTACTCTCCAGTGCAGAAACTGTGATTTCTTTATCCTGGAGTGACCCTGTTATGTGCTTCTTGGTGTAGTCGGTCTGACCCAGAGACTTGTATACATATTCATGTAACCGAATGTACTTCTTATATATGGATAAATGAAAAGTTGTGCTTTACTTACTTGAGTCTTGTCTTTGTTCTCTTTAGATGCTTCTTTTCGATTCTCGTCAGAGTAAATCTATTTCTGGCTTTGGGTTCCACGTTGAAATACTAAGTAATACTGGCCTTTTGGACCGTCAGAAGTCCGGTCGCAAGGGTCACGTCCACTTGTTTGAGGAGTTCCATCCCTATTAGATGATTTATTCGATCGATGGGAACTGGGCAACTTAAGCCCGTTGATAGGAAACTTTTAGATAAAGGGGCCGTATCCACCCGTTCGGGGAGTTCTATCCCTTATTGATAACACGTTCGATCGATAGGAATTGGACGATTTAGGCCCACCAATAGGAAACTTTTAGATAGATAGGTCTTGTCCATCCGTTCGGAGAGTTCTATTCCTTATTGATAACACGTTCGATCAATATGAATTAGACAATTTAGGCTCGCCGATAGGAAAATTTAGATAGATGAGCCGTGTCCACCCATTCGGGGAGTTTTATCCCTTATTGATAGCACGTTCGATTGATAGGAACTAGACGACTTAGATCCGCCGATAGAAAACTTTTAGATAGAAGAGTCGTGTTCACTTGTTCGGGGAGTTCCATCCCTTATTGATAACACGTTCGATCGATAGAAACTGGGTGATTTAGACCCACAGATAGAAAACTTTTAGATAGAGAGGCAAGAATCGTTTGGCTCTTACTGAATTGCTTCCTCTGGCTGCAGATAGTTTCGGAGTATACTGATGGTATATGCATAGGTTTTCTGAGTTCCAGGTCCTAAGCACGGCCGATCCGTTTAGATTGTCGAGGTGATAGGTTCCTGGTCAAACTATGGAACGTACTCGGTATGAGCATTTCCAGTTATGAGCTAGTTTGCCCCCAGGTTAGGGTTGATTGTAGCTTCCACCCTTTTTAGTACCAATTCGCTGGGTCTGAACGTTCGGTCCTTGACTCTACGATTGTGATATCATGTCATCTGTTGCTAATATGCCGTCATTCGTGCCAATGCGGACTCTCGTAACTCTAGAAGTAAATCCAGTGTTTCACGCAAGGTACGCTCGTTTTGCCCGACATCGTATTGGGCCATCCGGAGCGAGTGAATTCCTATCTCTATGGGTATGACTGCTTCGCTTCTATATGTCAGACTGAATGGTGTTTCACCTGTTGCTCTTCAGGGTATAGTGTGATATGACCAGAGGATACCGTAAAACTCTTCGGCCCATTGTTCCTTGGTATCGTCTAGCATCGTTTTTAATCCTTACAGGATTGTTCGGTTGGTTATCTCAATCAGCCAGTTAGTTTGTGGATGAGCGACCGATGAAAATTGAGTTGAATCTCGAGTTTTTCGCAGAATTCCCAAAAACACTTGTTGTTGATCTGTTTTCCATTGTCCGTGATAAGGACACGTGGTATACCAAACCGAGTGACGATATGAGCCCACACGATGGACTGGACCTTGGTTGCGATGATCTAAACTAAAGGTTTGGCTTCCACCCACTTGGTGAAGTAGTCAATCGCTATTATGAGGAATTTTTGTTTTCTTGTGTCTGGGGGAAACGGCCCGAGGATATCCATGCCCCATTGAGCGAACGGCTATGGGCTAGATATAGGATTGAGCTTGGTGGAAAGTAGCCGAGGTACTGAGGAGAAGTGTTGGCACTTGTCGCATCGTTTCCCACAGACGACACCAATCTGTTAGAGATGGATTACGACTTCACAGATATCGGCTCCTTGTTGACTCAAACGGTTGCCGTTGACGGAATGTTTTACCTGTAAAAACCGTCGGAGGGTGCTCCGGCGAGGGATGCTCTAACGCTCAAGTCAAAAAGAGTGATTTTCGAATGTAAGAGAAATAGACTGAGAGCTTAGAGAGAAAGAGATTCCATGTGATTAGAATGTTCAATATGAAGAGTTAGGTGAGCGTACCTGATTTGGAGGGTTTGATGACATCTTATACTTGCAAGAGTTGTATGTTGTGAGGGTGTTTCAACCCTACTTTTCTTGTTGAGTCGATCCGAAAATATCGAGAATTCAATATTTCGAAATGATTAGGATCTTTATCGTATAGAAAATTTTGTTTTCTGGGGAGATCATTTCCTTAACTAAAAGATACCGTTCTTAAATAGAAAATCAAAACCATTAGGGTGTTTTGACATTCCTTAAAAATTAGTAGAGCTATTGGCTATCGGTGGGTTGTTTGGCCGATGGAGCGTTTTCGAGGTTCGTTCATTCGATGGACCAATGGTTGGGTACCCGATCGGGGAGATTACTTCCACTTGATAAATCTCATTCGGTAGATAGGACGACTAAGACCCTATCACTCAAGATTAAGGTCTTTCGGTAGATGATTATAAAGAACATTATATCAATCAGTAGTTGTCCTTTGTGGGCCTCGTGTATGGACCTTTCAAGTGCTGATCCTTCAAAATAGATATTGGGTTATGTCCCATCACCTCCCATTCGGTTTGAGGAAATCATAAGCTTAAATCTTTCATAGATGAATAGTAAAACATTAATTTTGCTTAACACACGTGTAACATAACAGTGTCACTCTCTCCATGTTAGAGAAAAACACTTAAAAAGAACAAAATTGTACGCTCCACTTAAACGAAGAACTTTAGGTTTGTTTGATGAAAAGTAGAACTTTTGGTTTATTTTTAACCAAATTTATGTTCTTATATATAATTCTATATGCTATAAATTGTACATATAATATGTCATTTGGCATGTTTCCTTAGAAGGGTAAACTTGGGTTCAGTCTAATTCTTTATCTCCCCAGGAATCGCATGTTTGTAACAATAGGGTAGACTTTTCACAATTTCAATTGATCAAATGCGTAAAGTCCATTATTTTGAAAACAAGTTTCCTGATGAGATTTATTTCATAATTTTTTTTTTCTATAAAAACCATTATATAATTTTTAAATTTTACATTTGTCTTCCTACTCTCTCAGTTATATTGTATAAGGACAGGCACAGCTCTCACAAGCACCAGTGGTCTAGTGGTAGAATAGTACCCTGCCACGGTACAGACCCGGGTTCGATTCCCGGCTGGTGCACATATAGAGCAGTGAAGAAATTTACGCTTTACTGTGATGGTGGGTCTGTCACATTCGTTTGACGATTCGGACGAAATCAAGCGCTTCTAAGCTCTATTTTTTTTTTTCTCTCTCGGCTAGTTATATTTTTTCTTGTTCTCCTCATTTTGGATTACATTTAGATTTGAACTCTGAATCATAGAATTAAGGAAGAGACCGTGACCACTAAACCGTCCAATTGAATATTCTCCCCCCACTTTGGTTTGTGGAACCAAATGCTAGTTTGGTGTTTAAATACTGAATGAAGCGGCACTCGTTTTGTTTGGCAAATTAGAGCAAGATGCTTGAAACTTTTGTGACACCCTTTTGATTTTCTTCCTTTGTTGGAAGGCAATTCCAGGAATAATTTTCATGTTCTTGGGTTAGAAAAAATCTTGTTTCAACCTCTCTATGCTTGGGAAGATCCTAACGTTTGTCACTATTATGTATATAGGAATACAAATTGTACATAGCAACTCTTGATTCATGTTTAATACATTGATATACGGTACAAGGTCTATTCTTTTCTTCTTTTCTTTTTTTTTTTAATTCTTCTCTTCTTTTTCTTTATACATTGATAAATTTATTGGGTATTGTCTTCTAAGGAATATAGAAAATTTAAATTTATAAAACTTCTTTCTTGTATGATGGTAATTAAGTCATACATTTTCCTTAATACACCTTTGACATAACTGCGTGTCATTCTCTCCATGCTAGACAAAAACACTTGAAAGAACAAAATTATATGCTCCACTTAAACGAAGAACTTTTGGTTTATTTTTAACAAAATATATGTTCTAATATATAATTCTATATGATATAAATTTTATATATAATATGTCATTTAGCCTGTTCCTTAGAAGGCTAAATTCGGCCCAATCTGATTCTTTATCTCCCCATGAATCGCATGTTTGTGAGAATAGATTAGAATTTTCACAATTTCAAATGATCAAATGCATTAAGTTCATTATTTTGAAAACAAGTTTTCGTTCTTTTAGTTCATTTATACACTGATCAAACTTATTTCATAACCTTTTCTTTTTATTAAAAAATAAAAATTAAAAAAAAAAACCATTTTATAACCTTTAAATTTACTCTCTCAGATATTGTATAGTGATAGGCAAAGGTTTAGTGGTTGAAAACTATCCAACATGGCACAAACCCGAGTTCGATTCTGAACTGGTTCACATGTGGAGCGGTGTGTAATGAACCTCACTAGGAAGGAAAGATCAAGGACAGGATAAGAGTTGGTTTACTTCTTGTGGAGAGAGCATATGCATACAAGTCAGGGACAAGGGTCGATAACTTTCAGCAAATAAAGATGTTTATGCAGAATGAAGACCCTGTTGATGAACAAATGGGAATGAGTGGTGACTGAGTGGGGATCAAGGAGAGGAGAAGAGAAGAGAAGAGTTAGAGACTGAGAGATTCAGAGAATCAGAGGAAGAGAAAGAGAAGGAGAAAGAGAGAGTGGGAATGGGGAACTCTTTTGGAGTTCGGTTTTCCTCTCCAATTGGTTAAGCTCATTATGTTTTGCGTGTCCAATGGGACCCTTTCCTTGATTTGGAATGGGGAACTCCTTCCCCCTTTCCCGGTTAGTAAAGGTTTAAGAGATGGTGACCCCTTGTCTCCTTACCTTTTCATTCTTGCTCTAGAGAAGCTCTCCTATATGATAAATGAGAAGGTGAGGAAGGGTTCTTGGAATGCCATCAAAGTCTCTAGGAATGGCCCGAGCATCTCTCATCTCTTCTTCGCAGATGATCTCATGCTCTTTGCTAGGGTTGAGCATTTAAATATGAGCAACGTTATGGATTGTTTAAGGGAATTCCCCGCTAAAAGTGGTCTCCATATCAATCATGCCAAATCCCAGATTTGGGTTTCCCCTAGAACTCCCTTCTACCTAAAGTCCTCTCTGGCGACAGCTTGTAAGTTCACCCTTGTTGATGACTTGGGCAAATACTTAGGTGTTCCCTTGGTGCATGGTAGATTAAAGAACAACATTTGCAATTACCTGGTAGAAAAGGTCCAAACAAAACTCTATGGCTGGAAGGCTAAGGTCCTCAGTATAGCTGGCTGGAAGACTCTTGTGCAGGCTGTTTCCGCAGCCATTCCCTTGTACTCAATGCAAACCTTATGGTTCCCAGAGGACACTTGCAAGAGAATTGATAAGCTTAATAGGGACTTCCTATGGGGATCTTCTGATAGCAATAGGAAAATCCACCTCTTAAATTGGAACAAAATGTGTTGTAGTAAAAAGGAAGGAGGCCTGGGTCTAAGGAAGATGAGGGATAATAACTTAGCTCTTATGGCTAATTTAGGTTGGAAGATTCTCAGAGGAGATGATGATCTTTGGTGCATGGTTCTCTGATGCAAGTATCTCGGGCAGGCAACCTCGTTGACTACAATAAAAAGGTAAGCAACTCGGTTGTTTGGAGAGGCATTCTCAAGAGCAGAGACTGCATTAAAGAAGGTATGTGCTGGTCTATCAGGGATGGAAAAATATAAGCTTTTGGAATGACACCTGGGTTGGAGGAGATAATCTGTCAGCGCATGCATGCATTCCCCACGATCAGTGCTGCCATCCCTCAGAGTTAGTCATTTCGTTGACTCTAGAGGAAGTTGTAATTTTGAGGAGCTGAGAAGAATCTTGCTATACAATAAAGTCCAGGAAATTAAAGCTATCATTCTGCCTAGAATTCTTGTTTCTGACTTTGTGTTTTGGAATCCTTCCCTGATGGAAGTTTCTCAGTGGCCTCTGCCTATGCCTTGGTTAGAAGATTAAAGTCCCAATCTTCTAAAATTGGCTGCGATTGGAGTTGGATCTGGAGACTCAGATGTATTGAGAGAATGAAGTTCTTCCTTTGGCTTGCCAGCAAGAATAAAATCCTGACGAATGTTGAGCGCAAAAGAAGATTGCTCACTAAAGACCCAAATTGTCCTATTTGAAAACGGGAAGAGGAATCCATTCTTCACATCTTTCGGGACTGCCCTTTTGCCTCCCAGGTCTGGAGGTCTGCTTGGCGTGATCTCAGAAATCTCCCTGGCTGTCACTTTTCTACTCCCATGGACTGGATTAAAGAGGTGGTTACTACGCTTTCCGTCAAGGGCATAGTTATCATGTGGTCCATCTGGAAAGCTAGATGCAGATTCGTCTTTGACAAGTCGGACCTTCGTGTCCATGATGTTGCAGAAGGAATCAGAAGATCTGTGAAAGAGTGTGAGGCTTCTTTCTATTTTAGGGTCAATGCTCACAGGCAAGGAAAGTGGGTCAGCTGGTCCCCTCCCCCTCCAGGTTTCTTAAAATTGAACACTGATGGGGTTGTAGATAGATCATCTCGGTTAGCTGGTACAGGTGGTGTCATTAGAGACTGTGAAGGGAGGTGGATCGTTGGCTTCTGCACTAATATAGGCATCTCTTATCCCATCATGGCAGAGCTTTGGGGCGTTAGGGAAGGGCTTTTACTGGCTAAAAGTCATGGTCTCAAGAGATTGGAAGTGGAGATGGATTCAGAAATTCTTATGAACTGCTTCTCCTTAGGGACCGAGCAAGGCAACAGGTTGTCCAACCTCATTGCAGAATGTCGTTCTCTCTTGCAAGAGGTGGAAGTCTCCCAGGCCAATCATGTTTTAAGAGAGGCATAAGTTGTCCTATTGGAGGGGTCGTTTTGAAGGATCCGCCCAAGGATATTTTTAGTTTGCTTCAGAGAGATAGTTCAGACTTTGCCTTCTATAGGTGTTGAGTTATTGTGTCCTGTGTTATCGTGTTCCCTATCTTACCAAAAAAAATAAAGAGAAAGAATAGGAAGTGAAGAAGAATCTGACAATCATTTTCTGATATTCTGTATAACTCTTACAAGTTTATGAGGATTGTTGTTTAACAATCTTCAACTAACCTCAATAGATTTCAGTTGGACAGTTAAGCTATCAATGACCAGCTAACTACCTCAACTAAAATTCAAACTATACTAGCCGTTAACATTTTAGTTTGAGTGATCATTACAAATTTTCCCCCCATTTAATACAGCCTTGTCCTCAAGGATGGAATGATGGAAACTGTACTTTAATGAAATCCAAATCTTCCCATGTCAACTCTTTAGGACTGAGATTGATCCATCTGACCAAAATCTGGGTTACAAGTCTATTATTTCTCCATATCACTCTTCTTTTCAGTATTACTTCTGGCTCTACCATGGCCTGTTTGTCTGAACCTAATAAGGGTAAAGTTGGCATAGGAAATTGGTTAGAACCAAGCTTTTTCTTTAACAAAGAAACATGGAATATGGGATGGATCTTGGACTCTGGAGGTAACTGTAACATATAAGCAACTTTCCCAACTTTTGCAGTCACCGGAAAAAAGTCCATAAAATTTTGAAGAGAGTTTCAACTGCTTCCTAAACTCGACTGATTGCTAACGATAGGGTTGTAACTTCAAATAGACCAAGTCCCCAACTTGAAATTCTCTTTCTGAACGATGCTGGTCTGCATGCATCTTCATTATATTCTAAGCTCTGGCTAAGTGGTGACGGAGGATCTGAATCATGTCCTGTTTATTTTTAATGAAGGTTCCTGCTGCTGGAGTATGGGTATCCATGTAGGGACCCATTGGAATGTGCCTGGGTTGGAATCCATACAAGGCTTCAAATGGAGTCATTTGAATACTATTATGGTAGTTGGTGTTGTACCACCATTCAGCCAAACTCAACCACTTTATCCACAATGCTGGCCTGTCTAAAGTCATGCACCTGAGGTAGCATTCTAGGCATTGATTAAGCCTTTCACTTTGCCCATCTGTTTGAGGATGATAGGCACTACTAAATTTTAGCTGAGTTCCCAGAAGCCTGAACATTTCCTGCCAAAACAAGCTAGTAAACACCTTGTCTCTGTCTGAAATTATTGAATCTGGAAGTCCATGTAACCTGAACACATTGTCCATGAATAATTGTGCAACCTTTGCAACAAAATAGGGATGTTGTAGAGCCATGAAGTGGGCAAACTTAGTAAGTCTATCAGTGACTACTAAGATGATATTGTACCCCTGAGATTCAGATAATCCTTCTATAAAATCCACATTCACCTGAGACCATGCTAAAGTAGGAATAGGTAGAGGTTGCAAGAGTCCTGGGTAAGGAATATTTTCATGTTTGTTCTTTTGGTAAACATCACGTTCCTGCACAAATTTATTCACTGAAGTCTTCATGGATGGCCAATAAAACATAGACTTGACCCTTCTCAAGGTTGCCTACTGTCCTGAATGCCTCCCAATTGCTGTGCTATGCATCTGCTGCAAGATCTTATTCGTCAGATTGGATCCATTCCCAACCATAATCTTCTTATTATATTTCAGTAATCCATCCAAAAAAAGAAAGCCTGGTTTACAGTCGGGGCTAACAACCAATTAAGCTATGAGGTTTTGGCATTCTACATCTTTCTCATAGCTATGAATAACTTCTAACATCCATTGTGGCTATACTGAGGAAATAGCTGCTATGGTAAGACTTTCCTGCTCTTCTCCTGGTTTTTCCCTTCTAGAAAGAGCATCAGCAACTTTATTTTTTATATTGTATTTCATAATCAAAATATAACAATCTAGTTAGCCATTTGTGTTGCATGGTACTAGTCAACTTGCTCTAGTAGGTACCTCAAACTCCTATGATCAGTTCTAATTATAAAGTGGTAACCCATTAGGTAATGCCTCCACTTGGTCATAGTCATTACCACTGCAAGGAGTTCTTTCTCATATATTGATAGTCCCCTGCTTCTAAGACACAATGCTTTGCTCAAATATGCAATAAGTTGTCCCTTCTGTATTAGCACTACTCCCCAACCATAAGAACAAGCATCTGTTTCTATCACAAAGGGTTTAGAGAAGTCCGGAAGTCTCATTACTGGGGCAGTAGACATGGCCTTTTTAAGTTGGTGGAATGATTCCTCTGACTTTTCATTCCAATAGAAGCTGTCCTTCTTGAGCAAGTCATTCAAGGGTCTTGTTATCATACCATAATTCTTTACAAACCTTCTATAGTAACCTGTCATCTCCAAAAATCCTCTTAAAGCTTTGATAGATGTAGGTACTGGCCATGAGTTGATACATTTAATTTTTTGTGGATCCATTCTAACTTCGTGACTTGAGACTACATGTCCCAAGTATTACACTTGCGGTTGGGCAATGATACATTTTGAGAGTTTGGCAAAAAGTTGGTTTTGTTTTAGTGTTACAAGGACTGCTCTAAGATCAAGAGCATGGGTTGACAGATCTGGACTATAAACCAAGTTATCATCAAAGAAGACTAGAATAGTCTTCCTCAAATAAGGCTGAAAAATATGGTTCATTAAGGATTGGAAGGTAGCAGGTGCATTCGTGAGACCAAAAGGCATTATAAGGAATTCAAAGTGGCCATGGTATGTCTAAAGTACTGTTTTTTCTACATCTTGAAGCTTTACTCTGATTTGGTGATAGCCTGACCTGAGGTCTATCTTAGAAAAGACTCTAGAGCCATGTAATTTATCCAATAATTCGTCTATGTTAGGGATGAGATACCTATCTTTGATGGTCAATTGATTAAGTTGCCTATAATCAACAGAAAACCTCCAAGTTTCATCCTTTTTCTTAACTAACAAAACTGGGGAAGCAAAAGGACTAGTGTTTGGTCTGATTATACCATTGTCCACCATTTCTTGCACCTGTTTTTCAATTTCAGTCTTTTGGGAATGAGGGTACCTCTAAAGTTTGAGCTTGAAAGGGTGAGCTTCAGGTTTAAGAGGAATGGCGTGGTCGTGTTGTCTTTCAGGAGGAAGGGTTTTTGGTGTAACAAAGACCCCTTCAAATTCAACTATGATAGTTGAAATAACTTTTGGTACTTCTTATTTTATGTTTTCTGTATTAAGTTTTAATGGCATGCAACTTTGCAGCTGTTGTTATCTGAATTTCCTAATGTGTTTCCCTCTGACTAATTTCATCATAGGATGTTCCACCTTCCCTTCTAAGATCACCTCCTTGCCTTCATTGAAAAATTTTACTTGCAACTTCTTAAAATCAAAAGTTATAGGACTGTAATGATACATCCAGTCCACTCCTAAAATTATGTCCCAACTTCCCAAAGAAATAATTCTCAAGTCGAAGGAAAATTGGTACCTCTGCATCCATCTGACACTACTGACCTTGATGGTGCTAGTAATCATGCTTCCATCAACTATCTCTGCCTGGAGAAGATCTGCAGGTTCAGCTATGAGTCCTAATTTCTCAACAAGCTTATTATGCAAGAAGCTATTTGAACTTCCAATGTCAATCAAGATAGTTACTAGTAATCCCTTAAGTAAACCTTGTATCATTATGGTTTGCCTGTGCATAGAATTAGAGAGGGCACGTAAAGAGATATCTACTGCCCCTTCAGTTGATATCAATTTTTCATACTCTTCATCACTTTCCACCCTCTTTGTCACTTTCCACCCCTTCCTTCTCTTCTGCTGTCAGTATGAAGTTTAAGTGCTTATACCTGCACTTATGTCCAAGAACAAATTTATCTCCGTATTTAAAGCAGAAATTGTTGTTCCTTCTATGTCGAATCTCCTGAGGAGATATTCGGGGTAAGTTGTTGTTACTATTCATTCCCCATTGATGGTTTTTGTTCAGCTCGGCAGTTGATCGTCTTGCCAAAGGTGGTCCCAAGTTTTTACTTACACCAGTATATTCCCCAAGACTTCCCACCTTATTATGATTCCTTCCCTTTCGAATAAGCTCCGGAGATTGTTCTTGTAATGAAGCAATCTCAAAAGCCTGTAGGAGTGTTGTAGGTTTCATAATCCTCATCATGAGCATAATTTCATCTCTCAGTCCATTGATGAAACTAGAAATGAAATAATGTTCTGTGAACTAAGGGTTCTTGTGAAGCATAACAGACCAGAGTTCTTCAAACCGTTCCTGGTACTCAACTAAGGATCCAGTTTGCTATAATTTGTTGAATTCCTCTACTTCATCTTGCTATCCCTTTGCTTCAAATCTTTGACACAACATATTGGAAAATTCTTCCCATTATATGTCCCTTTTAGTCAGCTTAATTCCTTGATACCAAATCTCCACTTTGTCTTCTAAGTACATTTCCACTGTGTCCACCCATTGAGTTTATGCAATTGATACATATTGAAAATTTTGATACACTTCCTCAATCGGGCTCTGGGATTTTCTCCAGAGAACACCGCCAATTCAATCTTTGGAGGGTTGAGAATCCACCCTCGATTAAAGCAATCTTTCTTGACTGAATAATTGTTCCCATCTGTTTTCAATCTGTTGTCAGAAGGGGTTGGTAGTAAGGGGGAGTTGCTAACTCTCTGACTAATTTCTTTGACTTCATTGGTCAATTCTTGAATCTTTGTTTCTTGTTTCTTGATTAGTTCTTCTTGATGCTTTTGTCTAGTTCCTTTTGCCATGGATTCTGTCACTTCCAAGGAATCACGGCTCTGATACCATTTTGTAATGAACCTCACTAGGAAAGAAAGATCAAGGATAGGATAAGAGTTGGTTTACTTCTTGTGGAGAGAGCATATGCATACAAGTCAGGGACAAGGGTCGATAGCTTTGAGCAAATAAAGATGTTTATGCAGAATGAAGGCCCTGCTGATGAACAAATGGGAATGAGTGGTGACTGAGTGGGGATCAAGGAGAGGAGAGGAGAAGAGAAGAGTTAGAGACTGAGAGAATCAAAGAATCAAAGGAAGAGAAAGAGAGAGTAGGAAGTGAAGAAGAATCTGACAATCATTTTCTGATGTTCTGCAGAACTCTTACAAGTTTATAAGGATTGTTGCTTAACAATCTTCAACTAACCTCAACAGATTTCAGTTGGACAGTTGGGCTATTAATGACCAGTTAACTACCTCAACTAAAATTCAAACTATACTAGCCGTTAACATTTCAGCTTGAGTGATCATTACACGGTGAAGATATTTAAGCTTAATTGTGATGGTGGGTCTGTCACATTAGTTTGACCATTCGGAAGAAATCAAGCGCTTCTGAGCTTTTTTTATTTTTTTCTCCCCTCTCAGCTAGTTTTATTTTTTCTCTCGGCCCTCTCAGCCAGCTAGTTTTATTTTTTCTCTCGGCTGGTTTGGTTTTGGGTGAAACTGGAATATTTTCCTCTTCACTTTGGTTTGTGGAACCAAATGCTAGTTTGGTTTTGTGTTAACGAATGGGTGGTACTTGTTTTGTTTGGCAAATTATAGCACTATGTTTGAAACTTTTGTTGGGCAAATTAAAAATATTTCTAATATAATTTTTTTAGTATAAAGAAATGCGATCAAATAATATTACAATGGAGAATAGAGGATAGAAGTGGATAATCTCTACCATTTTAGCCATCTCTTAAGGACTATTTCTAATATGTTCTGACAAGCATTATATTATATTATATTATTTTCTTCTTTTCCACCAAAAAAAAAATATATATATATATATTATATTATATTATATTATATTATATTATATTATATTATATTATGTTTCTAGGGTGGCACCGTCCTGTAGTCTTCTCTGCTGACATTGTTTTTAGTATTGGAAGGGACTAGTCCAGGATTCTCTCCTTTGATTGCATAAGATTTGTTTCGATCAATTTATCTTGAATAATCTATAATTTTCTAAAGTATAAAATATTTTTATAGTTTATAAATTCTTATATCTTACTTTTAAAATAAATTATTAAAATATTTGAATAAAAGAAAAATCAAACAATTTATAAAATATTCAGAAAGTTTATAAGTAATTGTTGTGTTTGACAACAATAAATTTTTATAAGTTATTTATTTATTTTCCATAGAAGAGGATTGAATTCGAAATGTCAAAGGGAAGGGAATGGGGTGAATTGAGTTATAATTCATTGGCTATAGGTTATTTTAAATGTTAAAATGACTAAATATCATATAAATGATTATTTATTGATGTAGAAATAGTAAATATGAGATAATAAAATATTAATGAGGATAATATTTTTAGTTTATAAAAAGAAAAAAAATATAATTTGTAAGCTGCAAAAAAAAAATGAGTAGAGCTATTTTTTTAAGAAAAAAAAAAAGTTAATAAATTTCGGTCATCTTATTTTTAAATTTTATAATCTCTTTGAAAAATAAAAATTATAAAATAAATTTTTTAAAATTTTTAAATCTCTTCAAATATCTTATAAAATATTTAGACAGTAGAGATAGAAGGGGTTCATGATGAAGGAGAGACAGCAAGCCAAAATTGGGAGAGAAAAATATTGAAAGACCTCTCTCTCTCTCTCTCTCTCTCTCTCTCTCTCAATAAAACATTTTACTTAGATTTCCATAAGGCTAAGTTGACAAACCCATCCAATGGCTGTATCTCAGTCCAGCATTCCATAATGGAGGGAAACGCTTTCGGCAGCACCCAAGGCTTAGCTACGATTATGTCCCTCACCCACACATTAGTTATTAGAGTTTTGGCTTAAGAGTCTTTCACTATTTTAAAGGTACCTTCCACCCAAAGCTTATGGAGCATCTCTTTTCCACACTATCCTATTTCCCTCACCCACCCATCATTGATATCCTCGCTGAACTTCAATGTAATCAGGTAGGATTTAACATTCCCTTCCATTTTCAATTTATTCACCCCCGGGGGGGGGGGGGAGAGAGGGAGAGAGAGAGAGAGAGAGAGAAGGCATTTCATGAGGAGTTTAGACCTGCTGAATTCTCAATGATAATTCTGCAGTGCATATGAAAATGAACACTTCTAGGGAAGATGTGTGGTCGTCCACAGGTCCACACATTTGATTAACTGAAGATTAAGCTCTAAACTCACTAAGTGCTAATTTTTCAATACTAAAGAATAAGTGGTTGAAAGTGTAAATACAAGAAAAAAATAATAATAATAATAAAAAAAAAGATTTACTTGCATACAGATTTTGAACGCTAGACGGAACAGCGCCCGGTCCAAAGTCTTGAAGGGCACTCATTGTGCAATACAACATTATTTTGAAGAAGCAATAGAAAAGGTGGATGATTTAAGTTCAGTTCATCTCCTAAGACAATCAATATTCCTTACAATAAAATCCTGAGCAGCCCAGTCTTTGGCTAAAACTTACTATTACCAAGAAAGCACGCATGAACAGAAAAGGATACGGTGGACCCTCAAAGATTCCACTAATAAAGGAACTAAGTAGTACATTGGTTAGCGAGAGAGAGGGAGAATACTCGTTTGCCACATCCATCATCAAGCACTTCATAGCTTGAGACAACAGTAGATATCAAATAATGGAAATACAACTAAGGGAACCCCTCATATGAGTCTGATGAATAGCGAAGTACATGATCCATTGATCAATCAAATGAAAGATTGAAAGAATGATACATATCAACCTAGCTTCCCAGGAGATTCATGGAAGAGACACTTGTGTAACCCATGAGCAAAATATGAAAATTCCAATTCACCAATTCAGGCAAGTTTTCAAGAAAGACGACTCCTTTTGGCTGACTAATACTTGGGGATTTCGACATGATTATCTATACACATTCTTATAAAACTGATTTTACTCTCTTGCAATTTCACATAAAATAAGGTTAAGGACCCCTCTTTGTCTTCAGCACCAAGCAAAGTCAAGCAAGAACAGTTAAGATTTAATAGAGATTTACCTCATAACAAGTCAACAAAGGCCACTTACATAGGATAGACTTGTCATTCCTACTTCGAGAAGCATCCTCGGCATCACTTCTGATGGAGCAATAAGGAGCAGATCTTGGGTGGAAACTTATGTGGAAATTCGTGCCAGCTCCTTCAGAAGAAGTCAATATCTTTATTATTCATACATGCTACGCAACAGAACAGTACCTATATTATGTAAATCAGTAACCGATTTTACATCCAATGCCACTGGTTATCATGAGATGTGCACTTCACTGTTCTTAATTACTGAAACAGCCTCTATGCTTCAAGAGCCTGCACTTTAAAAAACTCTGCGGACCCTTTAGTGGTAGGGCACAGAGACCCCATTATGGAAGATTGCAGTAGAATATCAGCCGTTCACTAAGTCATATATATATAAATATGTCCATGCTTCTGAAGTCAAGATACAAAATGGACAAGTAGATAAATCTAATGATTCAGAATTTTGGATGTCTCTTGCAAATTTATCACTCTTTCAAACAGATTGTAAAATGTCACAAGGACAAGTTAATTTAGAACTTTCATGCGACATTAGTGTCAAATTTTTCACAACTCACAAGAGGTGAAACAATCCAGAAGTTCTCAATGCTGCATCAATGATTGAAACTAGATAATTAGTTGTGCAGTTCTCCAGCTAGTTCATCCTTAAATACCTGTAAGCATGACATGCACAGTTCTGAGTCGAAGCCCATACAGTTATTGAATGGATAGAGTTTAATAAGAGTTAGTTTTTATTAGAAGTGCAGTAGGAACAGAGTAGCAAAGACCCAGTCATCATCAAACTGTCTAAAGAATTAACCTCATGATGGAAAGACAAAGATGGAGAATACAAAATAAACCAACTCTTGCTGAATAGTCTGTTACCTTCTGCAAATATCAAGCCTCACTGGTTGTCCAAGGCAAGATCATGCCAAGTACTTGCATTCACCATTTGTATCTCTTCATCTGCTCAATACAATGGATATCTATGAGGACAACCTTGCAGAGATTAGTCTCCAAAATAAGACATCCAAATGCAACCATCAATTTACAAAAACAAAGTGATATTGGCATCACTTTGACAACAAATTGGATTTTTGAGCATGGTTTTACTGTCTTAAAAATAATTAAATAAAAGGATCGGTTTGATAACATGGCTAAAAATGGGAAGTTTGATCAACTGTCATACCACTCTTTCCTATTGCAACACTAAAATGATGATACAAGTGTGCCTCCTAAACATAATCAATTCACTGTTTACCATGAAAAGCATAAACAAATTATAATATAAAACATCCAAAGATGGTTTGAGAGGGAAGGGGATGCACAATATTAAGAAGGTTAAACTGTTGACAACAGCTGCTAGGTTATTTGTTGATTTCAGTCCATTCTCAGTTCATGAAAACAATTAGAGAGGAAGAGATGAAGAGAGGAGGAGAAAGGGAATAGAGAGACATGCACCTGTTTCTATATTAGAGGGCAATGAATTAGTTCATATAAACCCCCCCCCCCCGGGGGGCAGAAGGATATTTTTGTTTTCATATTAGAGGAAAAGTGCACCTGTTTCTATCTTACTCCAGAAAATTCACACTAGGGGCGGAAGGACATTTTTGATACGTGTATCCCTCTTTTGCCCACCTAGAACAAAACAAAAAATAGACTCTTCTATTAAGGTTCTTGGTAAACAATGTCAGCTAAATGCTCTTCATATTTTTCAATTCCTTTGTTGAACTTCTCTTCAATGAGTTCTTTCTCAATCTTACTACGCGGATCTTGTCAATTGCACTGGATTATGAGAAATGCTGATGCTTACATTATTAGTGCAATAAAGAGAGCTCTCTCTGCTATTTACATCAAGTCTTTCATGAACTGCATAAACCTCACAAAGACAGTGTGTAATGCTCAATACCCAACTTGTTAGTCTTGCAATTACAATAATTGATTGTTGCTAACGGTGCCAAATAACTTAATTTCCTCCAACAAGAGGTTTTCTGCTGTGGACTTATCATCAGGTGATCCTATCTAATCTACATGAGTAAGCACTTCAATCTTAAGATTACCAAAGCTACTTATTAAAAAAATAATAAAAAAATCAATCCGAAAGCAACTTAAGATATCTCAAGATACAAAAAGCTGGTTATAAGCAACAACGAAGATCATGCATGACTCGTTAACTACACTTACTGCGTCATAATGCATGCTTTCATGAATAGAAATAACCTTTCATACACTCATTAACATCACCCTATACGCAATTGCCATAGAACAAGAAACGATTAAAATCAAAAATCAAATGTTTAATCTCAAATGAAGGTTTCAAGGCCAGATTTATGGTAAAAATAGGGTCAAACAAGCAAATGAAGGAAGAAAAAGGGAGCTCAAAGAGACACGAAAGAAGTCATTTGCACCACCAGGGATCTCAGGTGTGATCCGAGGATGGAGGTTTTGGGATTTTCACTGGGGTGATCGGAAGCACGTGAAGGCCATATCTTTTCGTGAACTAGCTATTTCCTATTTTAATTGCTATCATTTCTTTTTCTTTTAATTTTTAAATGGTAGGGGGTTTCTAAAACTCTTGAACAAGTTGTTGTAGGACTTTAGTATTTGTTCCCTATTCTAAAAGATTTGTTTAGGGGTTTTCTTTAGTTGCTTAAGGTCTCTTTAATCATCCTATTCTCTTCATTGTAATAAAATCAGACTTTGATTAATACAAAATTTGAGTTCTCTCTCAACTCTAGATGGAATTTTATCTATTTTAGTGACGCAGGACAGGGTAGTGAGTGTAGCAATAGTGATAAAAGTGAAAGAAAAATTAGGAAAGTTGACCTAGATAGCAATCTAGGGTTCTTAGGCTTCACATCTAAGAGAAGATTGCATCTCACAATCTGACAGAATATTTATTAATCAGAAAAAATTCTCCCTTTTGAAAGGCTACATAAGTGCCTATTTATAGAAAAAATAAAGCCTAAGAAACCATATTCAAATATGACTCTTCTCCCATGTGGAAAACCAATTTATATAAAGAAATGACTCTATCTAAAGATAAGAATCTAGTCAAGATAAACAAGGACTCCATCTAAAGATACAATTCTAATCAAGATAAATCTTATCTACCATAAGAGATAAAATCTAAAATATTTAAAATAAATCTCAACTAAACACTTCATTATCATCCATATCCCAAACCAAAGCTTGTGCTTTTGATCTTGCACGTCTCTTGTAAACCTTAAGAGGTTGTTGCCAACGTGTTGTATCATCTCTCCCCAGCTTGAAAGAACTTGACTCTGGCGAGTTAAAAGCATGAAAACCAAGTGCAATCTGCAAGTGGACGTCCCTTCCACCTAACAAGAAATTTCTGATGAATGCCATTTGCAGTGTAATCTTCTTGGAAGTCTACAATTTTTTCAACTTCTTCCTTCAATTGTGGCCCCAATGGAAGCTTAGAAATAGCGGTATCATTTGTAAGTATATCATTACCATGGTATAAGGTCAAATCTTCAATATTGAAGACATTGCTTATGCCTATATCATCTGGCAAGTCAAGGACATAAGCATTTGAACTGATCCTCTTAAGGATTTTATAAGGACCTGCATTCCTTGAGTGAAGCTTCTTATATCGCCCCTTAGGAAACCTCTCAGATCTTAGGCGAATCATGACCATGTCTCCTTCTTTGAACTCAGCAAACTTTCTCTTCAAATCAGCATGTGACTTGTAGCTTTCATTGCTTGTAGCAATTTTCTTTCTAACTTCATCATGTAACTCTCGTATGTGCTTGGCAAAGGCTTCAGCTTCTACACTAGGACGAGCTTCAATTGGTAAAGGAACCAAATCAATTGGCTTCTTAGGTGTTATTCCTGTAACCACTTCAAAAGGACTACGACCTGTACTCTTATTAACTGAGCTGTTGTAGGCAAACTCAATCATAGGAAGTGTCATATAAACTAGAAGTACGGTCTTGCACACAGCAGCATAGAAGATCTCCCAAACTCCTATTAACAGCTTCAGTTTGTCTATCTGTTTGTGGATGAAATGCTGATAAAAACATCAGTTTGGTGCCTAGCAATTTCCACAATGAATGCCAAAAATAGCTCATAAACTTCACATCACGGTCAGAAAAAATCATAAGTGGTATCCCATGAAGCCTCACAACTTCTCTAAAGAAAAGTTTTGCTATATGAAGGACATCCAAAGTCTTTGAACATGGAATGAAGTGAGCCATCTTAGAATAGCGGTCAACTACCACAAAGATAGAATCAAAACCCCTAATAGTTTTAGGCAATCCTAGCACAAAATCCATGCTTAAGTCCTACAATGGTTCATGTCGAATAGGTAAAGGGGTATAAAGACCTGTATTTTTCCTCTTTCCCTTTGAAATTTGGCATATCCGCCATCTGGCTACAATTCTAGCAACATCTCGCCTCAAACTTGGCCAATAGAATCGATCTTCTACAAGAGCCACAGTCTTATCTCGCCCAATGTGCCCTACTACTCCTCCGGAATAAAGTTCTCGAATAACTTCTTCTCACAAAGATGTGTTAGGTAGACATAATCGTGTTCCTTTGAATAGATATCCATTTGATAAAGAAAAATTAGGATAATTAGCTCGCTATCCAACAAGTAATTCAGCATATATAATGCTAAAATCCTTACAAGATGAATAATCTCTCTTAAGTGATTCAAAACCAATCACTTGAACAACCATGGAAGTAAGGATTTGTTGTTTTCTACTAAGTGCATCTGCAACTTTATTCTCCACTCCAGCCATATGCTTAAGGACAAATGTATATTCTTGCAAGAAAGCAACCCATTTGATATGACGATGGTTTAGCTTCTTTTGAGAGTTTAGGTATTTGAGGGCTTCATGGTCAGAGTATAAGACAAACTCTTTTGGAAGCAAGTAATAGCGCCAATATCGTAGGGTTTAGACAACTGCATAGAACTCCCGATCATAATTAGAATACCTTTGTTTTGCCTCATTTAGTTTCTCACTAAAATAGGCAATTGGATGTCCTTCTTGACTTAGTACTCCTCCAATACCAATGTGTGAAGCATCGCAGGCAATTTCAAACACTTTGTCAAAATCTGGCAATCTCAAAATAGGTGCTTCAGTCATCTTTTTCTTGACTTCTTCAAAGGCCTTGGATGCAGCCTTGGTCCATGAAAATCCTCCTTTCTTCATACAATCTGTGATAGGAGCCATAATAGTGCTGAAATTTTGAATAAAACGCTTGTAAAATGTGGCCAAACCATGAAAGCTCCTGACTTCATGCAGGGTTGTAGGGGCTGGCCATGTTTTAATTGCCTCAATCTTGCTAGGATCCACCTCAACTCCCTTAGAGGAAATAATATAACCCAAGAAAATCACATTGGTCTTAAAAAATGAGCACTTTTTCAAATTAATATAGAGCTTCTTGTGGCGAAGAACTCTAAATATCTGCTGCAAGTGAAAAATATGTTGTTCTTTGTCTTTGCTGTATATTAGAATGTCATCAAAATAGACAACAAGAAATCGTCCGATAAACGGTTGAAATATTTGGGTCATGAACCTCATAAATGTGCTGGGAGCATTAGAAAGTCCAAAAGGCATGACTAACCACTCTTAAAGACCATCCCTGGTTTTAAAAGCAGTCTTCCTTTCATCTCCTAATCTGATTCTGATCTGGTGATATCCACTCTTCAAATCTAACTTTGAGAAAATAGTAGAACCACTCATCACATCCAGCATGTCTCCAATCTAGGTATAGGAAACCTATACTTGATGGTAATCTTGTTAATAGCTCGACTATCAACACACATACACCAGCTTCCATCTTTCTTTGGCGTGAGTAATGCTGGGACTGCACATGGACTTAAGCTTTCTCGAATAAAATCTTTTGATAACAGCTCTTCAACCTGCCTCTTTAGCTCTTCATGACCACTTGGATTCATCCTGTAGGCTGGTAGATTTGGTAAATGGGCTCCAGGTATCAAATCAATAGCATGTTGGATGTTACGCATAGGTAAAAGTTCGTTAGGCAATTCTTCAGGTGCAACATCAGAAAATTCAGTTAGTAGTTTTGCTGCCTCTGGAGGAATGCTACTGCTAAGTGTATCTTTAGAGTTTCTGACTTCTCTTGCGATAACAGCAAATACCACCTTTGATTCTTGACTTTCCATATGAAACTCCTTCTTTGTTAGGACATAAAGATGTCTTTTGTTGCCTCCAACATTGCTCTCAGATTTTGATGGCGGTTTCCCTCCATATTTCTTTATCTCTAAAGTGCTCATAGGTTGTAGCACAATGAGCTTATCCTCATATGAGAAGGTGTAAGTATTATCTCTGCCATTATGATTGACATTCCGATCATAAAGCCATGGACAACCCAAAAGAATGTGTCACTTGCATAGGGATGACATCGCATAGGATGGAATCACTATAAGCTCCACACTTGAAGGCGATGAGGCACTGTTTGGTCACTGGGATAGTTGTGTTATCAATCCATGCAACTTTGGATAGCTGAGGGTGTGGGTTGGTTGGTAACTTGAGGCGTTCAACAGTAGAACAAGACACCACATTCATACAGCTACCCCCGTCAATGATGAGCTTCTTAGCATGTTTCCCACAACGCACTAGTGTTTGAAAAATTGATGTACGCTTCCAGTCTTCTTCCTCTGCCTTTGGAGCTGCTAGGATTCGTCGTACCACTGTCATCAATGATGTGTCCACGTCATCATCACCTACAAGATCATCATCCTGATATTCTCCATAGTCAAAAGAGTTGTCTGCTTCATCGTCCTCAGCTGCCTGTTTTGTTGTTCCTTCTGCACCCATATGTAGATTATTCTTTTGTGGGCATTGAAAACCCATGTGGCCTTGCTCTCCACACTTGAAGTAGGTAACACCCTTATTGGTTTTTCCTCCTGACTGATTTGTTTTGTTATTGGGATTGGCTCCATTATGTCTTGTTGTGACTTGTAGATTTTGTGGGAATTGTCTCTTTGCTCCAAATTCTCCACTTTGAACCCCAATTCCTTTAGTACTTGGATGGTTCAAATATTCTTCCACATCAAGTGCAACTTGGAAGGCATGCTCCAAACCATAGATAGGTTGTTTAGCCAGTTCTCGCTTAATATCTGCTCTCAATCTTGCTCTAAATCGAGCTGTTGCTTGCTCTACACTTTCCTCAATTTGGCTGCGCATCTTGAGTTCCTCAAATTGTTGCATGTATTCGGTCACACTCATGCTGCCTTGCTTTAATGTAAAAACCCTCTCACGCATCCGATCAAAATAGTTATAAGGTAAATATTTCTCTTGTAGCTTAGCTTTCATCTCTTGCCAAGTTCTAATAGGTTGCTGGCCTGGTCGTTGTAGAATGCCCTCCACTGTACTCCACCATAACTTTGCCAAACCAGCCATCTTCATCTTAGCAAATCGAATTCGTCGAGAATCCTCCATATCATACCAGTCAAAAAATTCTTCAAGAGAACTAAGCCAATCACAAAATATGATAGCATCCATTTTGCCTTCGAAATTTGGGACTTCAATCTTTATTTTTTGTGTGATGTCTCCGGCCGTGACACGTTCAGATCTTCCTCGGGGATGTGGCTGTACTATTTGAAGGCTTTGTGTTGCCATAGTTGCAGCTTCAGATGTTCCTTCATCCGTGGATTGCACTGGCCCTTTCAGCAATTTTTCAATTGCTGCAGTTATATTCTTTAACTGCTCCCTCACTTCTTGCATATTGCCTTCTAGGCATTCAACTCTTGAACTCAACTCAGCATTAGTCACCATAGTTGTGCATGAGAAAACAATCTTAAAATTAATAAAAAACTTCAGCTCTGGTACCAATTGGCGCAGGACAGGGTAATAGGTGTAGCAATAGTGATGAAAGTGAAAGGAAAATTAGGAAAGTTGGCCTAGATCGCAACCTAGGGTTCTTAGGCTTCACATCTAAGAGAAGATTGCATCTAACAATCTAAAAGAATGTTTATTAATCAGAAAAAAATCCCCCTTTTGAAAGGCTACATAAGTGCCTATTTATAAAAAAAAATAAAACCTAAGAAACCCTACTCAAATATGACTCTTCTCCTATGTGGAAAACCAATTTATATAAAGAAAAGACTCTATCTAAAGATAAGAATCTAGTCAAGATAAACAAGGACTCCATCTAAAGATACAATTCTAATCAAAATAAATCTTCACTGCCATAAGAGATAAAATCTAAAATATTTAAAATAAATCTCAACTAAACACTTCATTATCATCCATATCCCAAACCAAAGCTTGTGCTTTTGATCTTGCACGTCTCTTGTAAACCTTAAGAAGTTGTTGCCAATGTGCTGTATCATTTAGGGTGAATTCCCTTGTTAGGTCCAGTTTGAAGCGATCAAATCCTGCCTCGTTTTCATGCTGCGTCAATAGGTATCTGAACGGTTAAACTTCTGGATTGATGGTGAAGTTCCTTTTTGGGTAATTGGACGCAACCAATCTTGCAATGTTGAGGATTGTTGGGTGTTAGAGAAGTCCTGAGCAGTCAATCTGAAAGATTAGCCACAGTCTAGAGAAAACTGGCGAATGGTACAGAGAAAGGAGGAGGAATGTACTTAAGCCGCTTCCCGTGCTCATCCAACGCCAAAAGCGGTTCATGAAAATTCTAAATATGAACTTTATAAATCTTAATATCTATTGAAATTTCAGATTATTCTTAGTCTTTATGGTGATTTGGGAGTATATGAATTTCTAGAATGCTTGGAAAAGTGTGATAGGTTTATGAACACACAGAAATTTCTGACCCTAGGATGGTAAAATATATAAGTTAAAATTTTGAGAAGGGGGCCCAGTATTTTGGAATAAATTGTTAAAAAGTATGGAGGATAATGGTAAAAAGGCCATAGAGACATGGGTAGAATTGAAGCAATTGATGAAGGAGCAATTTCTTCCCCCAAACCATGAACAAATCTTATTTCCTAAAAATGAAAAATGTAGGTTAGGAATTGAATTTGTAATAGTAGAGGGAGTGACCACGGAATAGATGAAGTGAATGGAGATGCCACGGCAAAGGATGATTTGTATTCTGAAGTTGAAGACAATTACTCATTCATCATGATACAGGTGAAGTTTCTGAAATTGAAGATCCTAAAGCTTCTGATATTGAAGGGGGCTTGCTAGAACAATTTAAGCCAGATGATGATGGGGATGATCTTGAAGAATCAATTGATACTCAAGAGGACTTGTTGGAACAATACGAATCTGAAGTTGAAGAAGATGATATCTATGAGCCACATGGATCTCAATGTCTGTTATTGGACCATTAAGTGTTGGCAATAGTTGATTTGATGGGTGTTGAAAAGATGGAAGAGAAAAGGGTAATCTTAGAGCTTGGGATAAATGAAGGGCCAAAAGAAAATATCATTGATTTTGTTACTAACAAAATTTTGGATCCTTTTATGTTTGATCATGTTTGCAGACATATGATGGACAACAAGAAGAAGCCTAGGATTACCAGGTCACCACGGAAAGTGAATTCAATCCTCTATTCTTGACCCGTTGTCTTTTCATAGAAGGGATCCAACTTTGGTGTCGCATGACACAACATGTCAAATTCAAACTTTGAATGGAAGTTGAGGTTGAGTTTTTTCCAAGTGGGGAGACTGATATCAAATATCAAGTGTTCAATATCAAGGAACAACTTGGAGGATGGATTTATAGTGAAAAATGGGTCAAACAAGCAACTGAATCAAAAAAAAGGGAGCAAAAAGAAGATGCAAATGAAGTCATCTGCAGCAACCTGGTCGTGGGCACAATCTGGGGACTGAGGCTTTGGGATTTTTGCTCGGGTGACACATGTGCATCACTGGGGCCATCTCAAGCATGTGAAGGCCATATTTATCTTTTCTTGAGCTTCATATTTCCTATTTTAATTGCTATTATTTCTTTCCTTTTAATTTTAGAATGGTGTCTAGGGTTTCTACAATTCTTGAAGAAGTCTTACTAGGACTTTATTATTTGTTTCCTATTCTAGAAGATTTGTTTCTTCTTTACTTGCTGATTAACTCTATTTAAGCGTCTTACTCACTTTATTGTAATGGATTGACTTTGACTAATACAAATTTTGGGTTTTCCCTCAACCCTAGTTAGATCCTAGGGTTTGAAGCAATCAAATCCTACCTTGTTTTCATGCTGTGTCATTAAAGTACCTCCATCACCACTACTAAGCTAAACATTTGCCTTGATAGAAGTGTTTTCATATCTACACCCTAGCATGCCACTTTTCCTCAAGCAACTCAAGAATGTCATCCTTTCAGGCATATAGATCCATTTTAGAGGATCAAACTACTACAATTCCAAGAAAGTCTTACAATTTTGCAGTTGATTTAAAATTCCTTAAGTAGATAGAGAAGAGAGTGGATAGAGCTATTGAGTCCACTCTGCTGAGCCAGGAGACATATCTCAACTTAATTTTCACTTAGATACCATTCAATAAGGATCCTAATAATGGTTTTAATCTTCCTTTTGTCATCAAGAAAGGTGTTTGTACTTGAACTCAGTAAATAGTCACCCCATTCTGAACAAGGTTTTCCTTTTATCTCCTTAGCTAGTCCTACAGATTTTTTCTTCATTTTCTTTTTTCCTTTTAACAGTTTGTAGCTGCTGCTCATAGTTGGAAAGAGGTAATCCACAATATAAAGCAGTACATTGCAGTAGCATTGATGAGAGGTTTGATTAAAAGTGGAACTTGGTAACTAACTTATTTTCCCACAAGAGAAAATGATGTTTCAAAACAAGACTTGTGGCAAAAGATTTTGCTCAAAACTATGGTGCAGATACCAAGAAGCTTTGCTCACTTCTTGATTTTACAAGAAAACACATGCACATACCTGCACAAAATTATTTTACATACGTGTATTAAACTTGTAAATATTTAAAAAAAAAAAAAACATTGATTTTACAAGATTTTAGTAGCTATTGTAGCACATAAGCTGGGGTAATTATATATGTGGGGCTCATTTGCCCCTGTAGCCCCCCACTGCAACAGTGGTGATGCTTTTATGGCACAAGCAGAGTCATGCAGAGGAGACAATGTTCATTATATTGCAACAGATATGTTACAGTTGCATAGGACAATGAAAGAGTAGATACCTGATCAGAAATGATCCTAAAGAAGTTAATAAGACTTCTTGTAAGAGTATTTCAACAAATTATCATATTTTAGCCTCGCAAGAACCTTAAAGCCAAATTTCTCAAGGTTACTTATCACATACTACTTCGCAATGTCGGTGCTTTTCCTCTCCGACTACTACTTTCCCTCTCCCATAATAGATGAAAAAGAGGGAATCATCTCTTCCTTTCTATTCTCCTCTAACTAAAGCAGCCCCATGGCCACCTAAAAAGAAAAAAATGATTTCCTACTAATAATTAACTTTGAAGTTACTAGACATGAATGTTCATACCCTTTCACTTTGTCAAGCACGCAATAACCACACAGTTTGGTGTTCCCAGCTCCAAGTTCTTACCGCTTCTGATAATAAGCATTAACAAAGGATAAATATCCAAAGAAATGGGAACAACCAGGGATCTTGCACTGGCCACACACAAGAATTCTTACATTCAGGTACTGAATTTTATACTAGGCATTCAGAGAAATTGTTTGATGAATGATCCTAAAACTGCTAAGATACCACATCATCAAACCCCATAAGTGGAACTATACTGTAGGTCTACCATGAAGAAAATCTTAAGGCCTTTTAAAGAGTACTCCCAAGGGCATTTAATTCAGTAAGGTACACTACTGTAAGAAGCATCAGCCAATAAGTATAGGGAAGATCTATCCTCATTGCCACATCAATGTTTCAGCCATTTCTTTAAGCATGTGAAATTCTCCTTTTTTCCATTGAAATTTCTCCCCAAACAAGTTCTTCAACGTACAAGTTTTTTATAGAGAATATTTCACCACAATACTCAACCAATAAGAGATTCCAGACCAAATTTTGAGCATGTCGATAGGTGCACGAATAACACAATGTCACAAAATCAGATAGATAAAACTCAATAATCTTAGTATTTGTAAAGTACCAGCAAAATAAATGCCATGATAGCTTGCAGCAATAATAACGAAAAACAAAGAATAACAAGTACAAAAGCACAAAAATAAAGAGAAATGGGACTGAATGCATATTTGATATCAATACCCCCAATACTACTGAATTGAAAAGATTAACAGTGGTAGAGGAGTATGCATTTGAAGAAGACAAGACATAGTGGCATTGTTAACTAATCCCATTTCATTTTAGTTAGGCAGCAAGAATCAAGAGAGAACTTGGGATACAGTTTCACATAATTTGGTGCCACCACGGTTTCCAAATCCCTATTAATTGTTCAAATGTATGCTGAAATTACTAATTCTTCACGTTTAAAAAGGCTCAACACCAAATCTCAGGGCCTATTAATGTTTCTAGAGCACCAGTCATGCTATTGAACAATTCTAAGCCTACGGATCCCCACTCCACAAAATGTAATAGTCATCATGTAAAAACATACAGACAAATACATTGTTTTAACAAGAAGTCCATAAACCAATATGCATACCACTTTAATTGTTCATGATTCTCAGGTATTTCAACATTACTCTGCCAAATATCTTCAATTTCTTCCTATAATTTGCCTCTCCATTTTTCTCTCTCTCCCGGTTTCCAACAAATATTAATATAGTATTAATGGTTCTCAAAGCTAATTTGTGCAAATGATCGAATCTCATGATAGCTAATCAACAACACAAATACTTGTACCAGCAGCTGTGGACATTATTGTTTAGTATTGAAGTGACAAAAGACATACTTGACTCTTCAGTATCATCTACTCGAGTAACTTCAGCAGGTGGTGGTAAAATATCTGCAAGAAAATTTCAATACAAAAATATTCACAAAATTAAAATCTATTGCTTGACTTAAATATGATCTTGCAATATAGAGCAGTATCATATGAGGCTAAAGAAAAATCTGTTGTCCAACAAAGATGTAAGACGAACCATCATCCGGAAGAGTGTCCCTCATCCATTCATCATCCACTATATCGATCAATACTCCCAAGCTTAGTTCTGCCATTTTTTTCCTGAACCATTTAAGTCATGATGAGCACAGAGAGCATTTTACAAGAAAGGTACAAAATTGATTTTTCTAGTATTCTCAAAAAATACAAAAAAAAAAGGTATTCTTAAAAAGAAAATAGAAAAGATATGATAGGATCTTGCTACAAAATGAATATGGGATATTGCTGAGAACATTTTTAAGGTTTTGAGATCTCCACCATGTTGAGACTGTGATACAAGCCACGGCAAAAGTTATTCAGCTTATGCAGAATAACTTTGCACGCTTTGTTTGCTTCATGTCGTGTCATGTCATACCTATGGGGTGCAATTAACCCTAACTCCCAATCTTTAAACACCAAACTGTCACATTAGTCATCACACCTCTCTGCGAGAGCAACAAGAATACTTTCAATTTGGGATTCAAAAAAGTCACACATTAAGGTTGATCAAAGAAGTCACCCACATGACTGTACTTCTACACCAAGCCTGCTCTTCCAAGAAGTCCAATCTCTAGCGAATGACCTACCCCACATCATCATATTTATGATTCACTTGGACAAACATCAACTAAGTATCACGCTAAGGTTTAACAAAATGCATTATCACTATTTCTCACCAGCAAAAAAAAAAAAAAAAGACTACTTCCTGCGATCCATAAAAGATGAAAACAGCTAGAGATCTAGATCGGAAATAGGACACGAGAGACAGAGAGAGAGAGAGATCAAGATAGAGAGATTGAGGTAGTCGGGGGCGGCGGTCGGGAGATGTATACAGAGAGGGAGAGGAAGATCAGTGACGCGAGGGGATTGAGAGAGAGAGAGAGAGACCTAGAGAGAGAAACTTCTTACCTGGAAGATGGCGGCCTGCGCAGTCGGAGACGACGGTCGGGGCGTCTACGACGGCCGGAGCCACTGATCGAGCGTTGCGGTCGAAGTGGAGCGGGGTGGATGGAGAAAAGTTGAGAGTAATGAGAAAAATGAAACGTTTTTGTATATAAAAATGTAATTAAGGTTAACCTCTAATTAACCTTAATTTCAAATAATCTTAACTTTCCAAATAAAATCTTAATATCCTAAAATAATAATGGAATTGTTTGCAGAATGACACAATGAGATCTAACAGTTTAAAGTTAAACAAAAATCTACTCTAAACTGGGATTAAATTCGTGTCCTCCAAAATAAAATTATATAATTTAAATATTATCATAGCTTATTCAAAAGATTAAAACTATAAAGTTGTATAAATATATCATAAAAATTCAAATTGTGGATTTTTCTATGCTGCTCGAGGAATTAAAGGAATTAAAGTGATAAAGTTAAACCAATATTCTGTGAATTTAATGTTAAACTATTAAATTCACTTACAGTATGTTTGGATGAAAGGATTTAGAAATAAAAGAAAAGACTTGAAGAGAAAATTAGTTATTTTTTTTTTTGTTTCGAAGTTTTATATGGAAAGAAAAGAAAAGAAATTGAGTGATTTTTAATATAAAAAATTTTCTTTCTAAAAGTGGAAAGAAAATGAGAGAAAAAAAAATTGTTTATAAATATATTAAATTTACCCTGTTAAAATTCAAAGTAAAACTTTTTATTTCCAATGAGTTCCATTTCTTTCATTTTTTTTCATAAAACTCTCAAACAAGATAAAAGAAAATTATAATTTTCTCTCATTTTCTTTTATCTTCTAACTAATCTTTTATTTTCTCTCCAAAACTCTCAAACATACCATTAATGAAGGTATTGAATTTAATTCTTGAAAATAGAAAAATAAGAATTAGAAGAGTCGGTTTTTAAATTAGGCTCCATAATTATTTCAATCGAAGTAATTAAATTTTTTTAAAATTGATTGTCAAATAAAAAAATTTAAAAAAAAATAATAAAAAAATGACGTGGGCTGAATTGCACACCAGTCATGGACTCGACATTTTTCAGGCCCAAGGGCTTTGAATTCTTAGCAAGAGTTGGACAAGAAGTTGGATTTCTCCCAAAATGGGCCTAGATATCCCTTGCCCGAATACCGCCGTATCTTTTTATTATTATTATTATTATATTTTTGTCACATACCGCCATATCACGATGAATGGTATAATAAAAGGGAAAAGTATATTTAATCCAATGCGATATTAGGAATTATCTTTTTTTATTTATTTTTATAAATTATCAGTATCTGATAATCATATTAGGTCTGACTAAATTTGATCTTTAAAGATAAAACTCTTCAAATATTAATTTTTTTTATATATAAAATTTAAATTTAAAACTTTATTAAAGATAAAACTAACTAGACATTGGCATGGCCTTAGAAATTATCACTTAATCTCTTATGTTTCAAAACCGTCGCTTGACCTTTTTTTGCTTTTGATTCCTCCCACTGCTTTTAATCCTTACCACCTTGCCTCTCCGTTGCCCACTTTGCTCCCGCTTGCAAATTCACACTCTAATTTTGAATTTATTTACTATGTTTTTATAAGGCATTTATACAGTATGAAGTAACATTTTAACAGAACAAATCATAATAAGAGGGTAAAGTAGTAAAAATGAAAAGTATAGGGTGCAATGTTGTAATTTCATAACTATGGGGGTTAAGCTGAAACCAAAAAGAAATTAAGTGTCCTTATTCCAAAATAAAGAAAATTTTGACTTTAGTAGTCCTTTTTGTATTTGATCTGTCCAAAAAGAGCATTTGGATCTTGGGTACTCTCTGCTCCCCTCTATTTTCATTTATTGATATAATATTTTATTTTATTTTTAATATTTCCCAACTATAAGCAAGTGTCTTTATATGCAAATACAAATTTAAAAATATATATATATAATTTTTCTCTAAAAACTAGTTTTTTTTTTTTTTTAAAGGTTGTTATACTATAAAATTATGATAATAAGTGACAACAATTTATGGACAAAAAAAGGCCTAAATATCTTAAACTCAAATTTACGATGCTCTTAAGAAATGAAAATGTGTCGCAAAAAGTATTGAAAAGACAAAAAAGAAAGTGAAAATATAAAATGTCTCCAAGAGGATAATCTAGTGGTTATAACTTTCTCCTCACAATCTGATATTCTCAAGTTCAAATCCTAGTGTAATAAAAAAAAAGTGAGAATAGGAAGTTTGTAATTTCATCAAAAGTCAAAAAATGCCTGGGGAAATAATTGGCAATTTCTTTTTAACCCCTTAATGGTTCTTAATATGAAGACTTGTCTGCACTTCATTTTCAGCAAAGCATCAAAGTTGGAACTTGGAACTTTAATTCATAATTCACTGGTTTTTGGGTATTTTAAAAAATTTAAACAAAGAGTAACTCGAAATTCCAAGTTGGAAAATGAGAAAATTTCCGGATGGGCAAAAATCTGGGTCCATCATGCGTTGGATTTGAGAAATAAAAACGAAAAATAATAAAATACATAGATTTATGTGAAACCTTCAAATAAATTATGATAAAAATTATGATAAAAGTAGAATAATTTTACTATAAAAAAATTAATAAAAGTTACTTCTCTATTTATAAAAGAGAAATAATAAAAATTCTCTTGTTACACTAAAATTTAAATTCGAAGGTGTTTGAGATCAATATGATGTCCCATGTGAGAGCACTTGGGCACACTATCTCTTTTTATAATTTAAGAAAATAATTACTTAACTTTCTAACTTTTTCCCTCGGTTTTGTAATTTTTATGTAGGGTGTGTAATAGCCATACACTTCTATACTTTAATGGAGTATAGAAAAGTCTGCACCGTCCTACAATTATGCTCCCACTTTTGACGATCAGTGTATTGAAAATTGGACTCTCTCTCTCTCTCTCTCTTTATCATCTGACATTAATATCTCTCTTAAAATTCATATATTTTTTTAAAATATAATCAATCAATATCTATAATTATATTTCAATTGATTTGATATAAATATTATCAAATAAATGATATATTTTGAGATAGAAGGTGGTAATGTGCAAACTTTAAGATAACCCCGTAGAAATCTTGTCCTTACAACTTGTGATTCAAATGGTAATAATATTACCTCATTCCTAGATCCTTGATTCAAAATTGTATTAAATGATTTTACTTTATTCAAAATTCTATTTACTAATATTAAGTGTACAAAAAGGATAAACTTTATTCAAATGGTAGTAACATTAGTGATTGTAATTTAAGTTCTTTCCATTGATTCAAAATTGTGTCAAATAACTTTATTCAAATTTTTGTTTACTAATTTTAGATTAGATTACACCTATGGGAAAATAAACACAGATACGAAACAATATGAAAAATGGCATTTTGCGAGAGTATAAGAAATGAAAATATGAAAAAATGTATAAATATAACAAATATAAAAATTTTTATGTAAATATTAATTATTTATAAAAATAATAAAATAATCATATTTTATAATAAAAATATAAAATAATCAAATATATAATTATTAATTATATAATAAATAATATAAAAATAAAAATTATAATTAAATAAGTAAATAATTTATTAAATTTGAAAAATATGTAAAAATAAAAAATATAAAGATTTTATATAAATATTAATTAATTTAATATATTTAAAAGTTTCAAAAATAAAAAATATTAATATTAAGAAATTTCTGTATATCGGAAATTTTAAATATAAGGAAAAAAAAGTTATGTCTACGTATGTATATATTGAGTAATTACTACGGGTTAATATGTATATATAAATTATTATATAAATTTAATCTACTGATTTATTTATTATTATTCATTTATATCCCAGATATAAAAATAAGATATTTGGAAATCGAGAAAACCCCCCATTTCACGTGGGTGTGGTGGCCTACCCAACAAGCACGTGAGCCCCCAACCCAATCGTGTCCTCTTCTGGACCTTTTGTGGTCCTCTCCTGAGGCTAACGTGCGCTTTCTGCCGTCATTAGAGGATAAAATACCCCGTTATCTCTTTTTCGGCTGTTGGCTAATAGAAAATTTTCTAATTAACAAAAGATTTTTTAATCGGCAAAAGAAATAATAACAACATTAGAACAACTTATAAGAAAATTTTAAAGTGGGTCTAAAAAATTTATAATTTTCTAGAAAATCTTTCAATTAAAAAACGTGCCCCGTGATAGAGTGACATAAAAATGAAGGTGGACAATTGCCCTATTAGATTAAAATAATTTAATTAATTTTACATATCAAATAAATATTACTCTCATTTAATTCAAAATATTGTTTTCACTAAAATCATCGTCAATCTACTAACATATCATTTTGTTTCATAAAAATATTTTATCACCACTATCTTTGAATCTTAGATCCGCCATGAAAGCGCCTCTTAATTTAGCTTTCTTGAAGGTTATGTTAGGAATTCCAAAAGGAATTCAACTTAAATGCATTCAAATTATTCAAATCAAAGTTAATGGGAAAAATATAACTAAAATGGATTAAATGTGATGAAAAATGGAAGGGATTTGAATTGGGGATGCATTTTGTCACGCCTCGATCCTCGATCCGAGGTCGTGAACAGCCGTCCGTCACCACGTATGCTGCCACCACTCGACACGCATACCGAGACAATGAAGGCTAACACCAATACCTGTATAAAACCTGTTTTTTCAAAATATTATTTTCCCAGGTAAAAAATGTAAAATGTAAGACATTTGTCTCAATACATAAGAATACAACATATATGAGAGTTTCAATTTCATTGCTCAACATAATTACAGTAATCCCAATAAATGTATACAATGGTCATACTATAAACCTCAAATGTACATATATATCACATTCAACATCATTAAATACATTACTGCGGAAGAATGGTCGATATTTACCCAAAACCCAAGGTCTCCAATACAAATCAAGTATTTCGAACTCTCTCGACACGTCTTCCTGTTAATCTATCTCTGAAATCAGGGAAAGTGAGGGGTGAGTATTATAGGGAAATACTCAGTGAGTGAGGGGATTGACAATATGTTCTCAATAATAAGTGTAAATATGGAGTGTCAAAATACATTTCAAAACCATGATGATATCAAAACCAAGCATGTCATTTCCAGAAATCAGGTGATTATATATCACATATCACAATTTCAAAGTATGCATCCATTTATAATTCCAAAATCACACAGAGTTTGTCAATAAAACATTCCTTGCAGTGGTCTACCTCGACCAGTGAAGGGCGTATTTGGGGTTTTTTATATACAAGTATATAAAGTTTAGCTCTCTACCCCAACGTTGCCCATAGGCCTAACCAAGTACTAGACAGTGGCGTAACACATGTCCTCCCCACATTTGATTCAACCGGTTAGGCCGTGTCTATACGTATACCCAACAATCAAGTATAGTACCTCACTTGGAGTTAGACTGTGGCGTAACACACTTCCTCCCCAAACTTGGTTCATCCGAGCGTAATTATATATATCACAATCACGACATTTTGGGATACCTCGGGCCGAAGCGTATCCGGACGCACATGGGGTGCCTCTACAAATGTCCTTCGTAGCTACGGAAATCCATCAATAATACATTATCATATCATCATATCACAAGTAGGCGTCCAGCCCACACATATCATCAAATCATATCAAAATCCATGTGCCAATGTATTTTGTCAACACATTTCAAATCAGTACGCCAATGTAATGGTAACATGTAAATCATATCAAAATTTCAAAAAGTGGCACAATATCATTTCATTTCAAACCGTGGATGCATAATCATTCGAATTCAATCATTTGGGACACTAATAAATCACAAAAGAACATTTATAAAATATAGTTCAATTCATATATTTTCACACTTGCCAGGAAACATGTCATTTGGAAAAGCTGTAAAACAGGAGTTTGGTTCAATCGAAAACATAGCATCAAAGTTTCACTCACTGTATTATGAACGATAGTCACTGTCGGATGTCTCTGTAGTGAACGTCCTGTTTATTCAGCTTTTGATAACTCCTAAGTAACATAACCAAGTATCCATCATCATCAATATCAATTCTTTCAAGACAACCCAAAATCCTAACATTGAATATTCAATCTTTCTCTCACTTACGGTGACTCAAAATCCATAAATTTTTTTTCATCAATTTTCAACATAACTCCAAAGTCATGAAAGAGGAAAAATAAACCCAAAACTAAAATTAAAATCATTACCTAAATTTCAGTCTTCGATTTCGCTTCAAGCCGAGTCACGATCAAACTCCAGATTTTCTCTCACTAGAAATCTCAACTCTCTCACTAGCTTTAACTTACTAGAGGTTGGGTTATGATTTTTGAAACTTTTATAGTATGGGTCTAGAGTTGTTTTGATTGATATTTGGAAGAAACAGGAAGAAAGAGAGAGAAAGGGCGTGAATCGAGAGAGAAAAGAAAGGAGAAGAAAATTTGAGTTTGGCCTTCGTGGGTTCTAATATCTCACCCATTCTCTTTACTTATAAATTCATTTCTTGAGTTTACTTAGTTACCCTCCTTCACCTTCAATGGACCCAGGTGCCCAATATGTCCCTTTTTGGTAAATTTGGATCTCAATATAATGAGGTTAAATATTTAAAAATTTATTTATTGAGGAAAAGTGTGATTTGTGATGTGTTTGGGTCAAGTCTCATCGGTCTAATTGATCATCAGTTAAAGAGAGAAAATGCTGTTCAGGAAGGCTGTTCGGGAATGTTGCCCAGAAATGTTGTTAAAAAATGTTGTCTAGGAATGTTATCCGGGAAGACTGATCAGGAAGGCCAATCGGGAAAACCATTCAGGAATGTTGACCAGATAGGCCGTTAGGGAAGGCTGATCAGAAAGACTGATCGGGATGGCCGATCGGGAAGACCGATCAGGAAGACTGACCGAGATAGCCGATCAGGAAGACTGACCGACCAACCAAATGAGAATGCTTCCTTGTGGCTAGCCAATCAGTAAATACAAGGACACATGCTCCTCAAATTTACAAGTGTGTACCAATAGACTCTTGACAGTACCAAGATTTTATTGTCAACAATACCGAATATGATTTATAAATATCTGAAGGGAAATGTAATGGGCACCGTTCGGTCAATACCGAACGAAGGAATATTGGAGAAAGTTTATGACCGAATGAATTGGCAAATACCCGAAGGGAAATGAAATGGACTGTCCGGTCAATAAAGAAAATTTTTGTCGAATGGGTGCAGGAGCAAAATTGGAAGGCACCGATAAGAATTATTTAAAATTTCTAATCGCAAGTGCCGAATAGAAATTTCCCAAAAGTGCCGAAAAGAATCAGAAGATTCCGATTGGAGATTGAAAATGCTATTCGGTCAACGGGCTAATGATAAATAATTATTTAAACATAATCAATGAGGTAAAGATACCGATTGGGAATTCAATTATAAAACAACAGAAGGTCATTTTCAATTACCGATGAGAAAATCAAAATTTAAAAAACTGTTCAACCGAACACTGAAATTCTACAGAGGTACAAACGGTTAAAATCCACCAAGTACCGATTGTCGAACATTCAAGTAACTGATGGCTCTTGTGATCAGGACTCTAACGATCGGAAACTCAAAAATCTTAAAATCCATCAACTAAGCATTTAAAGAATTTCTGACCATTCTAAATGAGAAGAATTCACATTTTTGTCCCCAATAATCATTCTTTCACATTTTCTTAAATATAAAAATTTTCTAATAGTCCCTTTAAACTAAATATCATAATTCGAATTTGTCCGGTGTTACATTTTCTAACCTCCTAAAAATAAATTTCGTCCTCGAAACTAAAGAAAGACTATACAGGGAAGAGCTGGGGATACTATCTCCTCATAGCCTCTTCCGGCTCCCAGGTCTCTTCCTCGATCTGGTCACTCATCCATAAGACTCGGACTAAAAGAACTTCTTTACTTCGCAGCTTCCTAGTCTGCCAATCAAGGATAGCCACGGGCTGAACTGGTAGACTAAGTCCTCATACAACTCAACTGACAGAGGCTCTAGGACATGTGATGGATCAGATAGGTATTTTCTAAGTACCGAAACGTGGAAGACATCGTGAATACATGAAAGCTCATCCGGCAGCTCTAACCTGTAAGCCACATTTCCGACCATCTCAAGGATACGGAAAGGCCTAATATACCTGGAGTTTAGCTTACCCCGCTGCCTGAATAGAATCACCCCTTTCCAGGGCGATATCCGTAGGAAAACCATGTCTCCCTCCTCGAACTCAAGTGGTCGCCGCCTTCTATCAGTATAAACCTTCTGTCGGTCTTGGGCGGCCTTCATCCGTTCGCAGATGATCCTCAAATCTAGACATAAATCTAGGATTTCTATCTAACACTATCGATACAGGTACCCCGTGAAGTCTAACAATAGTGTCGATGTAGAGGCGTGCCAACATCTCTAAGGAATAATCACCACGAATAGGGATAAAGTGTCCAGACTTGGTGAGTCTATCGACAATCACCCATATAGCATCTTGCGGCATCAAAGTCCGCAGTAGCCCCATCACAAAATTCATCGTAATGTGTTCCCACTTCTACTCGGGAATGGGAAGGGGCTGTAAAGTACCGACGGGTCGCTGATGCTCAGCCTTCACCTGCTGACAAACCAGACATCGAGCAACAAACTTTGCGATCTCCCTCTTCATACCGGACCACCAATAACTACCTCGGATAGTCCGGTACATTTTCGTACCGCCTGAATGCATAGCATAAGCGGAGGAATGAGCTTCCTTAAGAATATCTCTCCGGAGATTGCTGTCGACAGGAATAAAAACCCGCTCTCGATACACCACTAGTCTGTCATCACGGACTCAAAAGTCTCTGCTATCCTCTCTATGGATCCTATCAAGAATAGTCTGGATCTCCTCAACATATCCCTGAAGCTCCCTAATACGGTTAAGCAAAGTTGGCCTCACTTCAAATCGGGCTAGTAGTACTCCTTGGTCATTACTAGCCAAACTGATTACTACCGCACGGAGTCCCACTAAACAAGAGAGATAAGCACTCTCTATCGTCTGAGGAGAAGATGATGACTTCCGGCTCAAGGCATCTGCCACAACATTCACCTTTCCCGGATGATAATCAATGATAAGATCATAATCTTTTAATAACTCTAACCATCTCCTCTGTCTGAGGTTTAATTCCCGCTGAGTGAACAAGTACTTCAGACTTTTATGATCTGTGAATACCCTGTAAGTCACCCCATATAAATAATGTTGCTATATCTTCAAGGCAAAGACTATAGTGGCCCACTCGAGATCGTGTGTCGGGTAGTTCAATTCATGCTTCTTCAACTATCGAGAAGCATATGCAATAACCCGACCATCCTGCATCAGTACACAACCCAATCCCTGTCGACTGGCATCACTGTATATTAATACTCCCGACTGCTAGTGGGAAGGGCCAATATCGGTGCTGATGTCAATCGTTGTTTGAGCTCCTAAATGCTCACCTCACAACGATCATCCCAATGAAACTTGACGTCCTTCCGCGTCAATTTAGATAGTGGAGTAGCGATTCGAGAGAATCCCTCTACGAAATGCTGATAATAACCTGCAAGACCAAGGAAACTCTGGATCTCAGTCACGATCTGCGGTTGCTCCCATCTCAATATAGTCTCGACTTTCTGCGGATCAACGAAAATACCTTCCGCAGATACTACGTGCCCCAGAAAACCAATCTGTCGCAACCAAAACTCACACTTGGTGAATTTGACATATAGCTGTCTCTCGCAAAGGATCTGTAAAACAACCCGAAGGTGTTGAGCATGCTCCTCATCACTTCGCGAGTAAACTAGGATGTTATTAATAAACACGATGACGAACCGATCTAGGTAATCGTGGAAGATCCGATTTATCAGGTCCATGAATGCGGCTAGTGCATTGGTGAGCTCATATGGCATGACCAGAAATTCAAAGTGTTCGTATCGGGTGCGAAATGCCATCTTCGGCACATCCTCGGCCCTAATTCGTAATTGGTGATAACCCGATTGGAGATCTATCTTTGAGAAAATCCTAACACCCTGAAGCTGATCAAACAGAGCATCAATATGGGGTAACGGATATCGGTTCTTGACAGTGACTTTGTTTAATTGTCGATAATCCACACAAAATCTGAGTGTACCATCCTCCTTTTTCATAAATAACACTGGAGTACCCCAAGGTGAAGTTCTCAGGCGGATAAATACTTTGTCCAGCAATTTCTGCAGCTGAACCTTGAGCTCTCTCAGCTCGGCCGGTACCATTCTATATGGCGGAATAGAGATAGGAGTAGTCCCCAGAGTTAAATCGATCTCAAAATCAAATTCCCGATCCAGTGATAATCCAGGTAGCTCATTGGGGAATACATCGGGAAAGTCCTGTACCACTGGGACCTCATCAAGCCTCGAACCCTCTATGGTAGTATCTATCACGTGGGCCAGATATGCCGTGCAGTCTCGACGTATCATCCGTCTGGCCTTCATCACTGACACTACACAATGGGGTAATACCCGTCTCTCACCCACAAACATCAATGGTGGCCCTTCAGACCTTCAGAACTCTACTTTCTTGGTGAAACAGTCCACGAAAGCCCTATGAGTACTCAGCCAATCCATCTCTAGAATACCATCGAAGTCTGTTATGTCGAGTGGAATCAAGTTTGCTTCCAACACTGCTCCCCAATCATGACATCGCTCTCTATATACAGAATCGTTGATCAACTGCTCATTAAGAGGAGTGATAATCATTAACTCCTCTTCTAGTGTGATATCGGCCTACCCAACCGTTGAGCAAAGGAAACTCTCACATAAGAGAAATTCGATCCGGTGTCTATAAGAGCGCGGACGTCGACTCCAAATATTTTCATGGTACCTAAATGCGAGAAATTTAAAAGAGGGATCAATTTAGGGTGCACAAAAGATATATGTACATATTTATCAAAATAGTTAAGCCTATAGGGTTTTAACTAGTCATGACTGTACATAATCATCATGGTATACATGATCTCCAAAAAAAAAAAAAGAGTACTAAAAGCTCCTAAACAGGGGGATCTGTGGGAGGATTACCCATGATCACATCTGGATTCGTCTGAGCGTCCTCCTGCGTCATAGCATATACGCGACCAGTGCCCTCGGCTATTGTCGTGAAGGACCTGGTACCGTGTTGCTCCCGGTTACAGTCCGTGGAGCAGTGTGACTCAAATACACAGGTGCTCCCTGCTATCCTACAAACTAAACACTCGGGTGACTCGAAGTCGGTTGACCTCTAAGACCCAAATCAAGGCACGAACTCTTGATATGCCCTGATTTCCCACACTGGAAGCATCTAATGGGATCTCTGCAAGTTTCAAAATGACGTCGGCCATAGTTGCGGCAGATAGGATGGTTCTGCGCTGTTAAATGACTAGAGTCACTAGGGGCCGGTGCTCTAAACCCTTGGGGACGTGATCCTTGTCCAAACTGTGTTGGCCTAAAGTGAGAGGGGCCTTCTTGAAAACCAGAAGTCTTACCCCTCTTTAAGCTCTAACTCATCTGGGTGCCAGCCTTCTTCCTCTGATCTCTACTTTTTCTCTGTCTACTCTCAGCATGGATAATCTTCTTCGTATGGTAGGCTGAATCAATAATCTCCGAGAGGGAGAAGCTGGATGTCACAGTCATATATCTCCATATACTCAAGTTGAGGCCGTCCTCAAACTTAAATATCATCTGCCTAGGTGTGGCTAGATCGGGGACAAAGGCAACCAGTCTCCTCAATTCTGCCTCATACTCAACGACGGATCTAGTCCCCTGTCTCAGATGCAGGAATTTTGTCCTCTTACGGTCTTGCTGGAACTCCGTAAAGTATCTGCGATCGAACTCCCTCAGGAAGTCTTCCCATCGCAGTGGCTCCGTAGGCTCATCACAAATAACCTCCCACCAAGTAAGGGCATCACCGTCTAACAATCTCTCAGCAACCCGTAGCCTATAGTCCTCTCTCAAACCCAAATCCGTCAAAATCCGACGGGTCTGGTTGACCCAGTGTTTAGCCGCAGTGGCATCACCAAATCCCGCAAAGTCATTGCATCCCAACTGGCAAGCTTCCTTGACTAGCTGAGTCAGCTCGTGGATACGTCTAAGGGTAAAAGAAGTAATATCACTCGACCAGAAACTAAAGAAGGATCGGCCACCGGTGGAGGATCAGGTGGTGCAGGAGAAGGTGCTATTGTAGGAATAGGCGCTACCATAGGAGTCGACGTTGCCATCTGTGATGGTGGGGGTAGCATCTGAACCCCGTGTGAAGTGTACCACTCATACACCTGCCTAAATGTCTCGAGTGATGGTGTGGAACCGCGACTGTAGTAACCGGCTGAGAAGGTGTTGGAAGAGGCGCACGTAATGAGAAAACATCCTCGGTACTCTTGGTGTCTCAGGGAGTTGCTCAGGGGGTACAAACCTAGTGCCCCTCCTAGTCGTCATAATTCTGCATAGGAATGATTTTCATTAGGTGAGATTCAAGAATTAGCGTTAGTTACGAAGTAACTAACCTCCTAAAATGAATGAAATTATTGGTTTAAGAACCGATAGAAATGATAAGTTGGGTTAGTACGAATCGTATCTAACCCCCTAAAATGAAAGAACTCATATGCCTAAAACCATGTACTGGGATCTCATGACTGTAAAAAAACTCTCATATGCATTGAGAACTTTAAAAATGTACTTGGAAATATTTTCAAAACTCTTTTAGAAAACATAGCTCTCAACCTAGAGCTTTGATACCAATCGAACTGTCACGCCCCGATTCTCGATCCGAGGCCATGAACAGCCGTCCGTCATCCCGTATGCTACCACCACTCGACACGCATACCGAGACAACAAAGACTAATATCAATATCTGTATAAAACCTGTTTCTTCAAAATATTATTTTTCCAAGTAAAGAATGTAAAATGCAAGATATTTGTCTCAATGCATAAGAATACAACATATCTGAGAGTTTCAATTTCATTACTCAACATAATTACAGTTATCCCAATAAATGTATACAATGGCATACTATAGACCTCAAATGTACATATATATCATCCAACATCATCAAATACATCACTGCGGAAGAATGGTCGATACCATACCCAAAGTCCAAGGTCTCCAATACAAATCAAGTATGTCAAACTCTCTCGACACGTCTTCCTGTCAATCTATCTTTAAAATTAGGGAAAGTGAAATGTGGGTATTATGGGTAAATACTAGTAAGTGAGGGGATCGACAATATATTCTCAATAATAAGTATGAATATGAAGTATCAAAATACATTTCAAAACTATAATGATATCAAAACCAAGCATGTCATTTCCAAAAATCAGGTGATCACATATCACACATCACAGTATCAAAGTATGCATCCATTTACAATTCCAAAATCACATAGAGTTTGCCAATAAAACATTCCCTGCAGTGGTCTACCTCGACCAGTGAAGGGCGTATTGGGGGTTTTTCATATACAAGTATATAAAATTTAGCTCTCTACCCCAACGTTGGCCACAGGCCTCACCAAGTGCTAGACAATGGCGTAACACATGTCATCCTCACATTTGGTTCAACCAATTAGGTCGTGTCTATACGTATACCCAATAATCAAGTATAGTACCTCACTCGGAGCTAGACTGTGGCGTAACACACATCCTCCCCAAACTTGGTTCATCCGAGCACAATTATACATATCATAATCACGATATTTGGGGATACCTCTGGCCGAAGCGTATTTGGACGCACATGAGGCGGCTTTACAAATGTTTTTCGTAGCTACGGAAATCCATCAAGGATATATCATCATATCATCATATCACAGGTAGGTGTCCGGCCCGCACATATCATCAAATCATATCAAAATCCGTGTGCCAATGTATTTTGTTCACACATTTCAAATCAGTGCGCCAATGCAATGGTAGCATGTAAATCATATCAAGATTTCAAAGAGTGGCACAATATCATTTCATTTCAAACCGTGGATGTATAATCATTCGAATTCAATCATTTGGGACACTCCAATAAATTACAAAAGAACATTTATAAAACGTAGTTCAATTCATATGTTTTCACACTTGCCAGGAAACATGTCATTTGGAAAAGCTGTAAAACAGAAGTTTGGTTCAATCAAAAATATAGCATCAAAGTCTCACTCACTGTACTATGAACAATAGTCACTCCCGGACGTCTCTGTAGTGAACGTCCTGCTTATTCAGCTTTCAACAACTCCTAAGGGACAAAACCAAGTATCCATCATCATCAATATCAATTTTTTCAAGAAAATCCAAAATCCTAACATTAAATACCCAATCTTTCTCTCACTTACGGTGACTCAAAACCCATAAATTCTTTTTCATCAATTTTCAACATAATTCCAAAGTCATGAAAAAAGAAAAATAAACTCAAAACTAAAATTAAAAATATTACTTAAATTTCAGTCTTTGATTTCGCTTCAAACTGAGTCACGATCAAATCCTAGATTTTCTCTCATTAGAAATTTCAACTCTCTCACTAGTTTTAACTTGCTAGAGGTTAGGTCATGAGTTTTGAAATTTTTAGAGTGTGGGTCTATAAGTGTTTTGATTGATCTTTGGAAGAAACAGGAAGAAAGAGAGAGAGGGGGCGTGAACCGAGAGAGAAAAGGAAAAAAAAAGAAAAATTGAGTTTGGCTTTCATGGATTCTAATGTCTCACCCATTCTCTTTACTTATAAATTCATTTCTTGAATTTATTTAATTACCCTCATTCACCTTCAATGGATCCAGGTACCCAATATGTCCCTTTTTGGTAAATTTGGATCTCAATATAATGAGATTAAATACTTAAAATTTTATTTATTGAGAAAAAGTGTGATTTGTGATGTGTCTGGGTCAAGTCTCATCGGTTTAGCTAATTATCAGTTAAAGAGAGAAAATGTTGTTCAGGAAGGTTGTTCGGGAATGTTGCCTAGGAATGTTGTCCGGGAAGACTGATCAGGAAGGCCGATCGAGAAAACCATTCGAGAAGGCTGACCAGATAGGCCGTTCGGGAAGGCTGATCAGGAAGACTGACTGGGATGGCCGATCGGGAAGACTGATAAGGAAAACTGACCGAGATGGCCAATCGAGAAGCTGATCAGGAAGACTGACCGGGATAGCCAATCAGGAAGACTGACTGACCAACCAAATGAGAATGCTTCCTTGTGGTTAGCAGATCAGTAAATAGAGGGACACAGCTCCTCAAATTTACAAGTGTATACCAACATGCTCTTGACAACACCAAGAATTTATTCTCAACAGTACCGAATATGATTTACAAATATCCGAAAGGAAATGTAATGAGCACCGTTCGGTCAATACCGAATAAAGGAATATTAGAGAAAGTTTATGACCAAATGAATTGGTAAATACCCGAAGGGAAATGAAACAGACTGTCCGATAATAAAGAAAATTTTTGCCGAACGTGGGCAGGAGCAAAATTGGAAGGCACCGATAAGAATTATTTAAAATTTCCAATTCAAGTGTCGAATAGAAATTTCCCAACAGTGCCGAAAAGAATCAGAAGATGCCGATTGGAGATTGAAAATGCTATTCGGTCAACGAACCAATGAGAAATAATTATTTAAACATAATCAGTGAGGCAAAGATACCGATCGGGAATTCAATTATAAAACAACAGAAGGTCATTTTCAATTACTGATGAGGAAATCAAAATCTAAAGAACTGTTCAATTGAACACTGAAATTCTACAGAGTGCCGAACGGTTAAAATCCATCAAGTACCGATTACTGAACACCCAAGTAACCGATGACTCTGATGATCAGTACTCTAACGATCGGAAACTCAAAAATCTTAAAATCTATCGACTAAGCATTTAAAAAATTTCTGACCATTCTAAATGAGAAGAATTCACATTCTTGTCCCCAATAATCATTTTTCCACATTTTCTTACATATAAAAATTTTTTAATAGTTCCTTTAAACTAAATATCATAATTCGAATTTGTCTGGTGTTACATATTTGGCCGGATTTTGGTGTCACATTCAAACCTCCACACAATTAATCTTGTTTTTCCATTTTTAATAATTAATTGGATTCTCATAACTTTCAACGATTATTTAGGATGATAATTGTAGGGTTTTAATGGTTTTTTGATGGTTGAGAGTCTATATACACACATCCTAATGCATTGGGTCCCTATGTCTGAATTTCTAAACTCCACACCATCTATTGAGTGAAATTGAGGGTATAGAAGGTTTGTGCATATCCCAAAGATCGTGTTGGTGTTTTTAGATTCGCCGGAAGTGAAGAACAAGTGTATGGTCGAAGGTAACCCTAAATCCCCAATTTTTACTGTCGCTAATTTTGACTCTAATTTATAAATTGAAGCATGCATTAGGTTTAGCATGCATTCTTGCATTTGGTATCAGAGCCATTTTTGTCTTTGCCTATATATTTTCCGACGAAATCAAAATTTTTTTAAAATTAGGATTTTTAGATTTTTGAATATTTGGTCTAAAATTTTAATGATTTTCAAAAAATTGATTCCAGATTTGGAATTCTGGTATCATTGCAATCAAAACCATATTTTTAGAATTTAAAAAATGAGTATTTTTTAACCTTTCTGGTGATTTTCCGGTTGGAGGAGTTGTCGGGTCAGGTCTGACCCTCGAGAATGCTTCCGGGTGAAGAAGACAATGTTTTAAAATGTACTGTTCATTAAAGTGTACTGTGCGTGAAAAGGGGAACGTGGGCCTAGTTTCAAGCATGGGTGTTATTCTTGAATGGGCTATAAAACACATCATTTTTGCTATTAATAAAGCACAACACTTTTACTCTAAGTTTTGGAAATGACAAGTTAGTCCAAAATTTTCAAAAATTGCATTATAGCCCTAGAATTTTTTAAGATTCTAACAGTAAAGTCCCTGCATTTTTCAAAAATTTCACTCAATAGTTGGACTTTATTGAAATTTCACTTAGAAATCCACAAAACTTTTGAAATATAATAGTTTACTCCCTGAAACTTTAAAAATTAATTTTTGAGATGAAAAATTTTCAAAAAAAAAATTCATTTTTTTAAATAGTGCATAAAATTAATTTGAGTTTAATTTTGTACATTAAGAGGAGGTATAAAATCAATAAAATGCATTAAACAGTTTTTATTGTATTTTTTTATATTAAAATTTTATGCACTTTAATATGAAAAAATCAAGTAATATTATTATCCTAGTGATCAATACAATTTTTTTAAATTAATTAGGATTTAGCCACAATAACCATAATTAAATAGAAAATTATATATGAATACATGATCACATTAGGAAAAGGATAAATTTTCCATGAAATTATTTTTTATGTAATGAATCTTATCCCACAAGAATTTTTGTTGCATGAAAATAATAAAATTAGAGATAAGATATCAAAATAGATATTTTTCAATAGTAGTCTACTTGAATAAATTTCCTTTTCTATGTAATACTATAAGTGCGGTTGATTTAGTGCATGTTTAGGCTGGTTTTATCAAAAAGATGGGAATAAGATTGGCTGGCTCTTAAGCAGTTCCATGTAACCCATCATCTACCTGGGAACCTACCTGGTGCACTAGAGAGGTCGTCTTATAAGATTAAGTAGAAAAGGATAAGATGATCAAGGAAAGACTAGCTATTGATAATTTCATAATTAGCCCATAGGCATTAGAGAATGAGTTATTTTCAGTAAATCTTATCATAAGGTCAAATAAATCTAATAAAATCAGAAATTTAGCCCACAGACAATTTTTATGTCATAGATTTATTTTTATATGTTTACATTGGTAAATATATATTAAATGTCTCACATATAATTAGTAAACATGTTTATTTATTTTGCAGTATTCCAAACCGTAGATTTAAAATCTGATTTTTTCGATTTAAACGGAGAAAATTATAAGGAATGGAAGGAAATGGTGCTTCTCCATTTAGGTTGCTTGGACTTTGACTATACTATCCGGAAAGACAAGCCATCTCCGTTGATCGATACTAGTTCTGAGGCTGATAAGGCTCTTTATGAACGTTGGTAGCGATCCAATCGCCTAAATACCATGTTCATAAAGAGTAAGATCTCGTTGGTATTCGTGACTCGGTCAATCAGCATACCAATATCCGTGCTTTTCTTAAGGTTATAGACGAGCAATTTGCGGTATCGGAGAAGTCTTTGACTAATACTCTCATAATGCAATTCTCTTCTATGAGACTCACTACTGTCCACGGTGTGCGCGAGCACATCATGCGGATGTGGGATATTGCGGCTCAACTAAAGAACCTCTTCGTGCACTTTATTTTGAACTCTCTCCCTCAACCCTACGGTCCTTTTAAGATCTCCTACAACACACATAAGGAGAAATGGTCCATCAATGAGTTGATGGCCATGTGTGTGCAGGAGGAAGGAAGGCTATTGATGGAGATGAAGTAGGGTTTCGAAAGTACACATGTAGCTATACAAGAAAAGAAGAATGACAAATTCAAACCAAATCAAAAGGGTACAAAACCGAAAACGAACATTAAGAAGGAGTCCAAGTGTTTCTTCTGTAAAAAGAATGGACACATGAATCAGGATTGTGTTAAGTACAAATGGTGGCTTGAGAGTAAAGGTACGAAAATCTCATTAGTTTGTTACGAATCCTGCATGACTGAGGTTTCTCATGACACATGGTGGATTGATTCTGGTTGTACCATCCACATTACAAATGTGTTGCAGGGTTTGCAAAATCTAAGGAAGTCGGTGGATCGTGAACAACTCATCTATTCGGACAACAAAATGTGCTCACGAGTAAAGAGTATTGGCGATTGCGAACTCATTCTGGCAAGCGGACATGTCTTGAAATTGGAGAGAGTATTCTATGTACCTAAGTTTTATAAGAAGTTAATTTCGTTTCAAAATTTGTACAATTCAGTTACTTTTTCCAATTTAATAATAAAATGACATTATTTTATGGTTCAAATGTCATTGGTTACGGTCCATTATTGGATGGATTATATAGTATTATTTTACAAGACAATATTTGTATGAATGTAACACAAACAGGTGTTAAAACAAATGTCATTGAGGAAAACTCTTCCATGTTATGGCACCGGAGATTATGACACATCTCCATAAAGAGAATACAAAAGTGGGAAAACAGATTAACAAGACTCAAAAAGGTGCCAGGAAAAGCTCAGAATTGCTTGAGATCATACATACAGATATTTGTACTCCAGATACAGACTCGTATGGTCATAGTTATTTCATCTCTTTTATAGATAACTATTCACGATACATGTATCTCTATATTTTTCGCTATAAGGATGAGACGTTGGATATTTTTAAAATTTTTAAGGCAGAAGTAGAAAAACAATGCAGTAAGCAAATAAAGATCGTGAAGTCGGATAGAGGTAGAGAATACTATGGAAGGTATACAGAGGATGGACAAACGTCAGGTCCATTTGCAAAGTTCCTTCAAGAAAATGGGATCGTTGCCCAATACACCATGTCTGGTTCACCTGACCAAAATGGTATAGCCGAAAGAATGAATATGACCTTGCTTGATATGATTATGAGTATGATGGCTAGCTCCAAATTATCTAAGTTCTTGTGAACTGAAACTCTCAAGACGGCAGTGTACATCTTGAATATGGTTCCAACCAAGGCTATAGCCAAAACTCCATTCGAGTTATTTAAGGGTTGAAAACCTAGTTTGAGACACGTATGCATTTGGGGCTGTCTTGTAGGGATAAGAGTTTACAATCCACGAGAAAAGAAATTGGATCCAAGGACCGTGAGTGGATACTTTATCGGTTATGCCGAAAGGTCTAAAGGATACTAGTTTTTTGTCCATCCTATCATACTAGATTTGTGGAATCTAGAAATGCTAAATTTCTAGAGAATAATTTGGTCAGTGGGAGGGATTACTTTCGGGACTTAACTCCTGAAAGAGACCCATCAAGTATTCCGTCAAGTTCTAGTACCAAGTTAGTTGTCATCCAAAATGACCCTCAAGTCCCTATAGACACAAATCAGGGTAGGGATGACAATCGTGAAATTCCATAAACAGCTAACCAAGATCAAGTTAGACAACTTTCCCTTACAGAGAATGTTGAATCAACATTAAGAAGATTTACTCGAGAAAGAATGCCAGCTATACTTGATGATTATGTAGTATACTTTTAAGAGTCTGACTATAACATCGGAGCCATAGAGGATCCAGAAACGTTTTCACAAGCCATGAGTTCTAAGGACTCGAACTTATGGCTACATGCCATGAAAGATGAGATGGACTCCATGAGAAGTAACGGAGTCTGGAATTTTGTAGAGTTGTCAGATGAGGTAAAACTCATCGGATGTAAATGAGTCTTTAAAATTAAAACAGAATCATTAGGCAATATCGAGAAATACAAGGTTAGACTCGTTGCTAAAAGGTTCACCCAAAGGGAATGAATCGACTACTAGAGACATTTTCTCCGGTGTCTAAGAATGATTCCCTCCGCATCATTCTGGCACTCGTTGCACATTTTGATCTAGAGTTGCAATAAATGGATGTGAAAACGGTTTTCCTTAATGGGGAACTAGAGGAAGAGGTTTACATGTGACAATCTGAAGGATTCTCCTCTAGTGGTAGTGAGCACTTGGTGTGCAAACTCAAGAAATCTATATATGGGTTAAAACAAACCTCTCGCCAATGGTATTTGAAGTTCCACAATGTAATCACTTCATTCGGTTTTAAAGAGAACATTGTGGATCAATGTATATACCTCAAGGTCAGTGGGAGTAGGTTTTGTTTTCTTGTCCTATATGTGGATGATATATCACTTGCCACCAATGATAAATGGATACTATATGAGGTGAAACAGTTCTTCTCTAAAACTTGGAGATGAAGGATTTAGGTGATGCATCTTATGTTATCAGCATTAAGATACATCGAGATAGATCCAATAAGGCTCTAGGACTATCTCAAAAGACCTACATCAACAAAGTGTTTAAGAGATGCAGAATGGAGAACTGTTCACCAAGTATAGCTCCGATTGTTAAAGGTGACAGATTCAATTTGGACCAATGCCCTAAGACAAATTTAGAAAGGGAACAAATGGCTAACATCCTGTATGCTTCCGTTGTAGGAAGTCTTATGTATGCACAGGTCTATATAAGACCTAATATAGCGCATGTTGTGGGATGTTAGGTAGATATTAAAGTAACCCGGGTTTGGAACATTGGAAGACTGCAAAAAAGGTGTTGAGGTATCTACAAGGCACCAAGAAGTATATGCTTATATACAGAAGAACCGATAGTTTAGAAGTAATCAGGTACTCGGATTTAGAATTTGCCGACTATGTTGATTCTCGAAAATCAACATCGGGTTACATCTTCATGATGGCTAGCGAAGCTGTATTGTGGAGGAGTGCTAAACAGACATTGACTGCGACCTCCACTATGGAAGATGAGCTCATGGCGTGTTTTGAGGCTACGTCACACGCGGTGTGGCTCAAGAGTTTCATCTCCGGGTTTAGAGTTTTAGATTCTGTACCTAAACCATTAAGTATATTTTATAATAATTCAGTTGTTGTATTTTTTGTTAAGAACAATAAGAGTGATAGTCGAAGTAAACATATCGACATAAAATACTTAACCATTAAGGAAAGGGTGTTGAAAAATAAAGTTATAATCCAACACATTAACACTGATTATATGTTGGTTAATCGCTTATGTAACACCGACACTGCGGTGTCCGTACAATCATACTGTTCATGAAAATAAATAAAATATTTCTCCGTTTACATATAGAGAGAGAATTTTAAATTATATTGATTTTCGATTTGAGGTAGGTAATTTGAAATTTTTGGGATATTTAAAATATCCGTATTTCCGATTTGTAAAATAAAGTGAGTATAAAAAAAAATATATAGATGATTATTTATTCATTTATTAATTTATACATTTACTCACTTAATTCTTGATCAATTTATTTACAAAAAAAAGAAATATAATAATAATAAGAATAATAATCATAATAATAATAATAGATATAAAAAAAAAAAAAGAGAAAAAAAAAGAAAAGTCAAAATTAGGGCAAAGCCCTAATTCTCTCATTTTTCCTCTTTTCTCTCTCTCTCTCTCTTCTCTCTCTCCTCCTCCGCCTCTCCTCTCCCCCGCGGCTCCTTCTTCCCGCGCCGCGCGACTTCCTCCATCGCGGCGGCTGCTCGGCCACCGCCACCCCACGGTGGTTGACCACCCGCATCTCCCCTCTCACTCTCTATCTCTATGTTTTCTCTCTCTCTCGCTCTCTTTACCTCTCGCTCGATCTCTCGCGATCCACCGCGCCGCCCGCTGCCACCACGGCCACCGCGGAGCCACCGCGGTCCCTCCACCGCCGAACCGCGAACACCCACCCCTGTCTCTTTCTGGTCGCGCACCGCCGGCTGACGTCTCGCGCCCACGCGATAGCTTCTTTCCGCGCGGACTTGCTGCAACCTCTCTGCGGGGCGTAGTTGGTGACTTTCGGAAACCCTAGGCCGGCCCGTGAGATCCGGTCTGCATAGGTGAGGTTCGGGTCCCTAACCCTAATTTTAGGGTTTCGGAGTTTTTAGATTTCTGAAATTGACTTTAAATTTGGGAGCTTGCAGGTTTCGGAATGGAATGAGAAGAGAGTTGGACGAAGGTTGGCGACCCCGCAAAACACCCTAGGTGAGGGATTTTCAATCCCTTCAATGTTCGACTATTCTGTTGAAATTAGTTTGAGAATAAATGTAGATATATTCTGAAAATATGTTAGATCCGTAAGAAATGCTTTATTCTTGAGAGTTTGTATGAAATTATTGAGGTTAGGTCTAGAAATTGATATAAATTGGGCTGCAAAGCATGATTGAATGTCTTAGAGAGCATTGGAGTTTTGTTTGATTGGTCTGTGTAGTTTTTCTTGAGATTTGAATTGAAATTGGCATGAATTTAATTAGGGTTATGTAAATTCGGGAGAAATTGGTACAATTGAGGAATATTGTAAATTTAAAGTCGTTGGTGATTTGAAATGATTTCTCTTAGAGTTTAATTTGACGAATGCATGAAAATAATGAGAAATTGGGATTTGAGTTTAAGGATCGATGCAGTCTTTCTCATTATAAGTTGTCTTGCATATAGGCAATCAAAATACTATTTCCATATGATGAAAATAGGTTTCAATACCTTTGAAATGACATATGGTTTGAAGAAATCGGATGAGAATCGAAAAGTGTATGATTTTTCAAAGATTTTTAATCTTGAAGGAAATTTAATTATTTTAGACTTGCTTCCGACTTTGAGAGATTGTAGGATTGAAGTTGACTCAAATTTGATTTTGTTAATTATTTATAAATGAAATACCATTGATGACAAGATTGTGTGGCTAGAATTTGGGATGATTTGAGTGTATTTTTGGAGTGTTAAAATGTGGATTTGTTGTACTTGTGTTATTGGCTATGTATATGTGAAATTGAGGCCAAGAGTGTGAGAAATTATGTACGCTGAATTTTGGATAGAGATTAGTGAGCATGTGGATGTAAAATTGTATTGATCGAATCCATTGGAGAGATTGGGAATGACTCTAGTAAGCAAGATGGAGGTTTATATGTGTACGTAATAAGGTATTGAAAGTGTATGCATATATATAGTGATATTGGTGTGTTAAAGTGATATGAAAATGTGCAAGTGTAAAAGAATGAGCAAAAGCATGTGTTTGTAATTATATAATAAATGTATAGAATTGTATTGGTGTATTGAAGAGAAGAAGTTGATAAAGAATTTTGAATAAAAGTGTGTTGGTGTATATGCCGACTCTTATGTACGACGAGATTGGATTGGTGTGAGCTTTGTGTAGGATTGATTGAGTAATATCACTTGAGTCTTATGGATATGTTGTAAGCATAACTTTCTCTACACATCTCCGAATGACGTGAGGTTGTCTGCCTTAGACACTAGACATCCTTAGCTTTAAAAAAATGAAATAAGAAACCTTTTGATTTGTAAAGGTGTATTAGAAGTTATAGCATATTTTCTATAACTGCGCAGGTTTGAAACTTGATTTCATACATGCGTAAGTGTTGGATGTCTTGATCGAGGGGAGCACTGTTTCGGCACTTGTTGTGCATTGTAGGGAGTGATTGACCCTCCCGTATACTGTGAGTGGGTTTTATTGAAATGTTTTCGTTTAATATGCAAACTCTATTTTACAACAGTTTGATAAATGAGCATGATTTACCGCGTGCTTAAAATGTTTTGACTGGCTTTGAAAATGATTTTTGTGAACCGATGGAGTGTCTGAAAATGTGGTTGAATTATGAAATATGCATCCATGTGATTGAAATGTAAAATGTGCCATTTTATGCTATATGTTGCATTTGGTTTGTAAACCTGATTTACGGCACATATTGTGATATGATATTGATTTTGGCCTTGAGGGCTGTGATATGATCGTGATATTGATATTGGCCTTGAGGGCTGTGATATGTATTGTTCCGTAGCTACGAAGGACACCGTGAGAGGCGCTTTGGTGGCGTCCGGATATGCCTAAGGCCTGGGGTATCCCACGAGTTGTCGGGATTATATTTACGACACGGTACTAGGCAGGTTGAACCCGAAATGGGGAGGATTTGGACACTCTTCAAATCTAGCACCTGGACGAGGTCCGTCGCCAACGCCGGGGTAGAGAGCACTTTAAATAAAATCGCATAAAACACCCCCGGGTGCGCTGTCATAGGTCGTGGTAGACCTCTGCCGGGAGTTTTACGGCTGGCAGCTCTATGATTTTGATAAAAGTATTTTGGATGCATATTTGATTTGTTGATGCGTGCAAATGATATATTGTTGAAATGAAAAGCATGATGATTTGAAATATGATTTATATACTTATGTTTTGACACTCCGTGTTTCCACACCCCATATTACACGATTACATTGACCCACTCACTCACCGAGTATTCTTCCCTCGAATACTCACCCCTCATCTTTCCCTCCCTGACAGGATTATGGTGCTAGGGCGATGTATTTGGCTCGAGGGCTTGATAGCTCGTTGGCGGATTTGGTGTTTACGACGGTGAGATTAAGTTTTAAATTGAAAATATGAATTTCATACTTTATGTCGACCCTGCGAGGTCTTGTTGAGGTCCGTAGTTGGCCGTATACTTATTTTGGGATGACTGTATAAAATTATGTATATTTATTTGCGAAACTCTCATTTCACTTGCATTGAGGCATTTGTAAATGTTTCAAGTGTAAACTTGGGAATTTGTATTGTAAATTGTATAAAACTTAGGCCCTCCGGTGTGGGCGTGTTCATGCTCTAGTTGGGCATGACAGTAGAGGTCTGTGGTTAGGACTGTTGGTGATTTGTTAGCCTTGCGTTGTCTGGATGTCGGTTGGGAGATTGGTGAATTGTTTTGGAGAGGCCGGGATGGCCATTTGTTTGATTTACATGATGATTTTAAATTTATACAGGTTATTGTACATGGGAGACCTCCGATTTATGGGGAGGTTCTGTCCGATTTTCTGTAAAAATACAACCGGCATCCAGGTCAACGGGCGGGTTACGGTTCCCGGGGGGGGGATTCGGGGGGGGGGCAACCAAGGGCATGCTACCAAATAAGTTCAGGGATCATATTGTAAATATGAACTTATTGTCTTATTTAAATGAAACTCAAAATTGAATTTTCTCAATAAAGTTGTGCATATTGTCTTCTTGAGATAAATTCATCAAGTCAGGATCCGAATAAACATAGGGTTTATTCATAAAGTAAATGTCACCATAAGATTAAAAGATAGAATGTATTGTAGTACACAAAAGATAATACTCACTATTAGAGGACTTATGTCATGACTCGTGTACTTTATTTTCATAAGGAATTGACTTTGTTCTGATTTCAGGTCGGTTTGTTGGGACAAGTGGGAGAATGTTAAGAATTCCAAAAGGAATTCAAATTAAATGCATTCAAATTATTCAAATCAAACTTAATAGGAAAAACATAACTGAAATGGATTAAATGTGATGAAAAATGGAAGGGATTTAAATTGGAGATGCATTTGACCGGATTTTGGTGTCTCATTCAAATCTCCACACAATTAATATTGTTTTTCTGTTTTGAATAATTAATTGGATTTTTATAACCTCCAGCAATTATTTAGGGTGATAGTTGTAGGGTTTTAATGGCTCTTTGATTGTTGAGAGTTTATATAAACCCCTCCTAATGCATTAGATCCCTAAATCCGAATTTTTAAGCTTCACACCATCTATCGAGTGAAATTGAGGATTTAGAAGATTTGTGCATACCCCAAAAATCGTGTTAGTGTTTTTAGATTCGTCGGAAATGAAGAATAAGAGTATGGCCGGAGATAACACTAAATTCTCAATTTTTACTTTCGTTAGTTTTGACTCTAATTTATAAATTGAAACATGCATTCTTACATGTTAAAGTTTATACAATATTAAAATTGAATGTATTTTCATATGAAATCATCTTTTGAAAGATTTATTTATTTTATAGTTGGTCGGTATACTATGCCATGCTAGTAAAGTAACGCATGACAAAGTTTCAAGTACAATGTTATTAAAAAATTTTTCATTTTTAACATTAAACCTAGAAACGGAATCAGAATTTCTAATTACATAGAAACATTTGAAGGGTGAATTCTCAATTTTTATAGTATCTCAATTTTTGTAGTATTTTTTATGCGACAAGACAGGTTTGAGCTGGAATGAAAGACAAAAAAATTGTACTTTGGTGGAATTTTTGTTTCCTTAATAAGTTCTAATTGACTTTCATCAGAAATATGGTACGACTCAGTCAAACTCGAAGGAGTTCCCTCGCGGGGCTGCAACCACAAGATGCTGACTGCCTGAGACACAGACATTTCCATAAATGAGTGTCGGTAAAGGCGAAACCATGACATATATCCCTTGCGTTCATGAACCCACCACCCAACCAACGGACCGCTGGTCCAAGGGGGAATGGAAAGTTTCTAAATTAAAAATTAAATTTAAGTTTAAAAAAAAAAATTATAGATAAATTTTCATTTTTTTTTAAGATTTTAACTTTGAAACGAATTAATTAAAATATAATTTTAAATATCAATTGATAAAAAAATCATTTCAAAGAAAAAGAAAAGAAATACGGAATGACACTACTTCTTATAATAAAAATAAAAATTATAAATATAAAAATAAATATTTTCCGGGTATTATATCAAATTTTGGGATGGCCAAGGGTATAAGAAGAAAATAATAATGGTGAGGCCGTGACCACAGTGAATAAGGCCACACCATATATGATATTTGTCATCAAACAAAGCATTAAAAAAATAGAAAAAGAAAAAGGAAAAATCGAATACAAACAATGCATCCTAGCTGTACATGATTAAAACCCAATAATCTTATCACCAAATATCAATGATCCAGCAGCCCCCTTGTGGTGTTCACCCCCTCCCTGTCAGGCCCTTCTCTTTCAAAAACAATTTAAAAAAACAAACAAATAAAATTAAAAGGACAAACTATGGTACTTTCCTTGCATACTTATGTAACATTCTGAGTATCAAACCAGATTATAAGGTTGGTTATAACTTATAACTTCCAAATCATATTTAATGATGGATATTTTTAGGTTTAATATCTATATTTGTGGTTTCCAACGCCTACTGGGTCCTGTCATAAGTAATTCTTATATAATATTTCAAATTTAAATTTTGTATATGAAAAAAAATATATAAAGAGAGTTTTGTTTCCTTAAAAGTCTAATATGACTAATGTTGTTATGCGAATCGAGTCGAGTTCAAACCGTTTGATTAACGACTCGACTCGATTTTAACCGAATTCAAGTCGAATTCGGTTTAAGTTTATTATACAATCAAGTCGAGTTCAAATAATAAAATTATAGATTTGAAAATTCATCGAATAGTTCAATAAGATATATTAATATATATTATATATATTTATATATTATTATAATATAAAAAATAAAATAAAATAAAATATATTAATATATTATATAATAATTAAGTTTTTGAATCGAGTTCAAACAATTCACTGTATGATCAAGTCGAGTTTATTTCCTATTATTTACTATTCATCGAATTCGAGTTCGAGCTCGAGTCGAGTTCGATAACAGAAATATTTAAAATCGACTCGATTCGAATACACTCTTAAACCCAATTTAAATCAAATTTACTTAGACTTAATATGATTATGTAATATCATTGGATAGTGTCATGGGTTATTACCCATTCGTTGCATATACTTAATATGATAATTATCCTGAAGAAAAGAATTAATATATTGTTACTTCAACAAATAATTCAAAATGGGTATATTTTAATTAATGGTTTGAAAAATATATTATTTATCACGAGAGGTACTTATCATTATAATTTTCTGTATGTGTCCACTTACGATTGGACAAACTTTTTATACATGATTTTATTTTAACCTTTTATGAGGTAAACTGTTCGTTACAACTCCACAAAATCGATATTGTACTTATGATCTAAAATTTAGCCTGAATATCTAGAACAGTGAAATAAAAAATAATAATAAGACAATCTATATCGAGATATTTTATTATTTTGAATATATTATTATTGAATTATTATCTAATTATTACTATTTTTATAAGGTGAAATTGTAGAATGATCAATCAGATTATAAATATATCTTCGAGATTACAAGTAAAATGATCGATTATTGTTAAATGATGATTAAACAGTAATCATTTTGTTATAACAAAAAAATTCATCTAGAATTTTATATTTTTTTCTTTGATTATTAGGGTATAAAAATTAAAGGGAACCCAACCCAAAAATATCGGCACAACCATCGCAATGAGTGTAGAGACACCCAATTAATAAATAATAATAATAATAATAATAATAATAATAATAATAATAAAATTCAAGTCCATACTTCCATTCCATTTCACACTACAAAAGCCGCGCCCTTCTAACCAACCAAAGAGAAAAAAACCCAAAAGAGATGGGCATGGTAGAGGCAGCCCACAACGTCAAAGTCCTAGGCTCAGGCGAGCAAGTCATAGTTCTAGCTCATGGGTTCGGCACCGACCAATCCGTCTGGAAACACCTGGTACCTCACCTCCTCGATGACTTCAAGGTTGTGCTGTTCGACACCATGGGTGCTGGCACAACCAACCCAGACTATTTCGATTTCGAGAGGTATGCGACCCTCGAAGGCTATGCCTATGATTTGTTGGCTATCTTGGAAGAACTTCAAATTTTCTCTTGTATCTATGTGGGTCACTCTGTTTCTGCTATGATTGGTCTTATTGCTTCTATTAATCGCCCTGATCTCTTCACCAAAACCCTCTTGCTCTCTGGTTCTCCCAGGTATGTTCTATTCCTTTTTAATACTGTTGTCATTAAAGTATATTGACACAATAAAATTTGATTCATGCCAGTATGATTGGTTAACTGGGTTTGTCTTTGAACTTGGAATTCTAATTATAGGACTTGAAGAATAATAGTTTGGTTGCTAAATGGGGTTTTCTTTCTTTTTTGGGGAGTCAAATTTTGTTCAATAACTGCGCAAACTTTTGGGGATGATTTTATTTTTGGAGCTTCAATGATGATTTTGTGAAGGTTGAATTCTAATTATAGAAGTTGCACTAGTTTTTTTTCCCCTCTCTCTCTCTCTTCTATATTTTGGTTTAGAGTTTGGGACATGGGAACATTAAAAAAGAGAAAAAGAAAAAGAGGAAACTTTTGCCAAAATTGTTCTTTTTTAAAAAAAAAAAAAAAAAAAAATTGAGTTTGAGATAAGAAAAGGATGGGAAAATAATGAACTAGAGGGGAGAAAAAGAGCCTAATTCTGTAGATTATTCTTGAAATTTCGAAGTTATTTTGAAGTTCTAGGAATCATATCATTCAAACGTTTCTTCACATGTTGAAGCTGTTTTGTCTACACGCGAGAACAGAAAGACACAAGTCAAAATCCTTTTTTCTCAGCTTTTAGGTTCTTTGACTTTTTTATGTTTTGAGTTTTAATCATTCCTTTTTTGACAAACTGAAATGATTTTGAAGCTCATCCAAAAATGAAAAAATTCCAAATTCGAGTCAATCACTCAAAAATTGACCCGGACACAAAAATGTCATAAACATAGGTCTGTTGATATCCAATTAGAATTGAATCAATTCAATTGGTTCTGTCTTGTGTAGGTACTTGAACGATGCGGAGTACTATGGAGGATTTGAGCAAGAAGATTTGGACCAACTCTTTGAAGCAATGCGCTCCAACTACAAGGCATGGTGCGCTGGATTCGCACCTTTAGCCGTGGGAGGGGACATGGACTCAGTCACGGTTCAAGAATTTAGTCGAACCCTATTCAACATGAGACCAGACATAGCCCTAAGTGTGGCTCAAACCATTTTCCAAAGTGATCTTCGCCACATTCTAGGGCTAGCCACCGTGCCATGCCACATTATTCAGTCCATGAAGGACTTGGCCGTGCCGGTGGCGGTGTCCGAGTACCTACACAACCATCTTGGCTCAGACTCGGTCGTGGAGGTCATGTCGTCGGACGGTCATTTGCCACAGCTCAGCTCGCCGGACATTGTTATTCCTGTTCTGCTAAGGCATATTCGCCATGACATTGCTGTTTGAATTATTTGTTGTCGCATCTTGGAATCTAGTGGTTCTCTTTTCTTCTTTTCCTATGGTTAATGTTTTCTTCTTAATGTTAGATGACTCAGGTGACTCTGTAGTAGTTGGGAAGTGATTGTGAAATTTGGGCATTATGCCATTGTTGGTCTAGTTGTTGGTTGTATTAAAAATAATTGGTGGTGTGCATTGTGCAATCACTCTGGAGGTGGAGGGAATCTTAGGGTTTATTTAAATTAGAAAATGGGTATCAACAAAATAGTTGACGTGATCAAAATTGTTCCCTCAACTTTGAATATTGATGGCTTTCTGTAGAAGCCAGATGGATTCATATGGTTATTTGTACGTACCTTGATTTTCTTTTAGAGGAAAAGAAAAAAAGAAAAAACAAAATCATGATTCCTAGATGGATTTCATTTTCTTGGAGCAACGTAAGATGCTTGAAGTTAGAAACAATTCCTATTGTCTGTCCTTGGTAGGCTTCGACTTAAGGTTTACATTTGAAGGTTAGTGTTGTCATCCCCAGAATAGGATCACAATTATTTCTTTGAGGAGCCCTTTTTTTGGGAGGGGTGTGTGTGATGTTCAGTAGACTTTATGCGTTTTCAATTGTTAGATAATTAATTCCAATAACAAGTCAAAATCTCTTACAATTACTACGAAAGATACTGTAATTTGTACGGTACTTTAGTAAGCCGGTGAAACCTAGTAAGCCATTCCAAAGACAATAGCTATTAGGAGAAAAATGGATGCATGAATTTAATCGACGCTTAATTAATTTAATAATTGGGTATTGATATTTTTTTAATAAAATTTTATATTTAAATTTTGTATATAAAAAACCAAGTATTATGAAACTTTTATTTTTAAGAATTCAAACCAACACAAATAAAATTTTATCAAATTCAATATAATTGCCGTTGCTACAATTTTAGTCATAATTGATAGGATAATTCATGTGAACTGTTGGTATCCTAACAAGAGTTTTGGAAAATCTTAGTCATTGTAATCTTAAATAGCATCTCTCTTAAATTTAAAGTGGAATTTAGATTTTGAATCAAATTTTGATAAGGTACCAACGGATGGTTTTTTTTCATTTGCTTTTTTTTTTTGGGAGGGGAGCAGCTAGTCGATCTCTCTCGACAGGCTAAACAAACGTCACATTGAAATGGGATGAGTTTTTTTTTTTTTTTTATAGAAATTTAAATTTAAGATTTTTAAATTAGAATAGGGATTGTGATCGTTAAGTTGTTTTGGTAGTAATAAATAGGTTGAGTTTATAATATAGGTGGTTCCCTCAGTCGGATCATAAAAAAAAAAAAAAAAGGTAAAGAAAAAACAGATCAGCGGAAGATACGTACGTCCAACTTTATACTTATCCGGTTCATGAAATCCCTACTTTTCAGGATCTAAGAGGAAGCTTCTTCACAGTTTGGACCACTATCCGGTTAGCCGACATGGACTGCACGTAACTTTTGTTTGACAGTTGCCATTTGCATTATTTATATATTAACACACTATGCAGTGAATCTCAGGGATCTTCAGCCGAGATCTAATTTATTTTATTTTATATTTAATGTTTCGTAATTAAATAAATTCTTTATATAAAATATAGAGTTTTATTAGAAAAAGTTAAAATTTTCAAGAATTAAATGATCAAATTCCAGCCCAGTTAACCTCAATTTTCCCAATAGTACTATACTTTGTAATTTTTTTTAATAATATGTTATTTTATGTTATTGTAAATGAACATTATATTAATCATCCCATCTCCTATTTTGACTGCCCACAACACAACCTCGGTTTTTTTCTTTTTCACTCTAGTACTTAATTTTGTGAAAGGTAAATTACCCAAAAAAAAAAAAAAAAATTCTCCTGTGCTTTAAGAGGATTTTTTTTTTTTTTTCAAATTGCCTGCTGTGATTATAAAAATGATGAATTATCTCTGATGTTGACACGTTTTAACAAGTCATCTCACCGTTAGCAAGTTATCTCGTGATTTTCTCCGACACCCCTTTATTGAGAAAAATTCGTGTGGAAAATTTTTGGAATTTAAAATTACATGGAAGATCAACATGTGCATTCACCAAAAAAGAAAAAAAAAAAAAGAAAAAAAAATCTCGCGTGGATACTCTTTGGAATTCGAAATCACAGGAAAATCAACATGTGCACACAAAATAAAAAAGAAAACGAAAACCCCACATGGCATTTGGAGATTGCTCAACATATGTAGGAGAAGGTAGAGGTCTACCTGCAGGGTGATCTTCTAAATGCCTTGACTATGAAAATTAATAATCTAATTATCGATGGAGATTTAGATATTATGATTTATATAGTTTATGATTATTAATTAAAACTTAACTATTAAGGTAGAGAGTTGCATGTTTATATATCATATCTAAAATTTTAAGTTAATTTATATAAAATTTAATATATTTTCATCACAAATGACAAATACTAACATATGTGAAATAATTCACATATAACCCGATAAATACAGATTTAAACTCGACAAAATGTGCTCATATCTTTTAAGGCGACTCTCAAGAATTAAGGTTATATTATAAAAAAACTTAATTTTCATCCTGTAAGATTCTCATAATTATATACTATATGTAAAATTTTGAGTGATTTAAAATTTAACGATTTGGAAAAATTCTTGTAAAATATAAATACTATTGTTTAGAAAATTCACTTTAAAGATAGATTCACTTATAATATTTGATACTTTTTTAGATAACGCAATAACTTAGCAAATGAGTTAACAAGGATGGGCGTAATATTGAAGAAAAAAAATTATCCTTGTAGATCATTTTTCTAAAAATACTTGGCCACTTATGCGAAAATATATTCAAGTTTTTTTTTTTTTTTTTTGTGTAAATACACATTCAAGTATTTGAGGGAACTTCTCTCCTTGCAACCCCTGAGAGTTTTAGGACAAAACAAGCCAACCATGTTCACGAGGGCATAAACAACTTGGACCTGTAGGAGCCATGTGGGCCGGGCTTGGGCCGCCTGTACTTTAAATGGTTTTTCGCTATTTTGGTTACAAAGATTTGAATCCACGTTGTAAAATCGGGAAAGAGAGAATTTGTGAATATTAAATTATCTCATTAAAAATTATATTTAATTATTAAAAGCATAATTTTATTTATTTAATAAATAATTTATTAATTTTAACTAATACGATTTGAATTAACTGTCAAATCTATTAAGAAACAAACTTTCCTTTTTTATTATCAAATCTAAAAATTTAATTAAAAGAATTTAATACTGGATCGTGATTGTTGTTTTCAAAGTTCAAATTCTTCCAAACAAGCTAGCTTAATCAATCTATGGTCAGATTCATAATCCAGACCCTAAAGTTTTACCTTCTTTCCAATTTTCGTTACAAAGTTTTGGTTTTTTCAAATTAGTCCGTAAATAGCTTCAATCACAAAATTTTTAAATGTTGATTAAGTTTTACCGGTCTTGGACCCATAATTGAAGCTAAATTATGCACGTTGCGCATCTATAGTGACCATACATGGGCGGCTTCTATTTAATGTCATGTTTTCTTTTTAAAAATTTTTATTATTATTTTTTGAGTATGCATTAATAAATTTATGAAGCAACTCAAAAATTACACACATCAGTTAATTTCATAAACATTTCACCTTTTATTTTGACTCCATCTCAATTATATATATATATATATATATGATAAAATGGTAAAATTTTAGTCGTATTTTGGTAGCATAATCTGTGTAAAATTCTAACCATTTGTTTCAGAGTTCTAAAAAATTCAATCATTATAACCTTTACAAACAGTATTTCTCTTAAATTTAATGTTTAATTAAGAATTTGAATCAAGGTACCAACATTTAATTTTTCATTTTATTTGCTTTTATCAACAAATAATCGACTTAATGGGATATGATACCAAATCCTTTAAGGTTTTATGTTCAAATCTTGTAAATAAAAAAAATTATGCCAGGAGGATAGCATCTAAAATAAGTCATTATAAGTCCCAAATCATATTAGTCAGAATATAATTTCACATACCGGTGATGTAAAAAAAAAAATTTATTTGTTTTTTATTTTGGTTTTTTTTTGTTTTTTTTTTGGGGGGGGGGGGGAGGAGGGGGAGCAACTTGTCTTTGCAGATTTTACAAACATCATACTGAAATGTGGTGAGTTTAAAATATAGATGGTTCCCCCCCCCCCCTCTTTCCAAAAAGAGGGATCAGCTGAAGATGCGTATGTCACCAGCAATATACTTATCCAGTTCATGAAATCCCAACTTTTCGGGATCCAAGAGGAAGCTTCTCTTTCTCTCTCTCTCCGTTTGGACCACCATCCATGTTAACTCACATGGACCGGGTGGACTTTTGCGTTTGGACCACCATCCATGTTAACTCACATGGACCGGGTGGACTTTTGTTTGACAGTGGCCATTGGCATTATTTATGTTAACATATTATGCGGTGAATCTCAGCGATCTTCAGCCGAGATCTATTCTATTTTATTTTATTTATTTTAAATATAGTATTTTGTAAATAAATAAATTTTTTATAAAAAATATAGAGTTTTATTAGCAAAAGTTAAATTTTTCTATAAAGAATATTTAAATGATCAAATTTCGACTCAGTTAACCTCAATTTTCTCACTATATACTAAACTATGTAATTTTATTTATAATGTGTTATTTTATGTTATTCTAAATGAACATTATATTATTAATCATCCCATCTCCTAATTTGACTGCCCACAATACAACCTTGGTTTCCTTCTTTTTGAATTTTTTTCTTTTCACTCTAGTAAATTTTGTAAAAGGTAAATTATCCAAAAAAAAAAAAAAAAAAATCTATTGTGCTTTAGAGGTTTTAAATTATTCATGTGATTATAAAAATCAATAAATTATCCCTGATGTTGACGCTTTTAACATTTTTAACAAATTATCAAGTAAGTTATCTTAATTTTCTCTATTTACGATGAAAAATTCGTGTGAAAAATTTTTAGAATTCAAAATATGGAAAATCAATATATGCTCACAAAATAAAAAAGAAAAAGAAGACTCACATGGCTTTTGGAGATTGCTCAATATAGAGAAGAAGTTGTTACACCTAAGAGAGAGAGGGAGAGAGAGAGAGAGGGTGACACTAGCGCAACAACTCCTCCTAGTAAGGATAAGAAACCTTTCCGTTTTGAGGCGGCGTGGCTACTTCATCCCAAGTTCAAGGAGTTCTTTGAAGAGGCGTGGAATAACAGGGATGGCCCTGATGGAAAACTCTTTATACAATGTGGTGGAAGGGGCCAAGATTTGGAATGTGATGGTCTTTGGCAATATCTTCCGGCGCAAGAGAGAGCTAGAGGCTAGGTTGGGCGGCATTCAGAAATCCCATAACTACAGCAAATCGGTGTGCCTGCAGGAGTTGGAGAGGGTGCTGTGGAAGACTATCACAAAGTCCTAGAGCATGAAGAGGTGTTCTGGTGCCAAAAATCAAGGATCAGCTGGTTTACAGAAGGTGATAAGAACACCAAATTCTTCCGTACAACAACCAAGATGAGACCAAATTTCAACAGAATTGCTAGTCTTAAGATTAATGGAACTTGGTGTTCAGACCAGGATTTGCTAAAAATCCATGTCATTAACTATTTTTCAGATCTCTTCAAGGCCAAAAGAGTGGCAGATCCCAATAGCAGGTTTTTGGGGAGAAGGAACATGATTTGAGGAGAAGACAAGGATGTGTTATGTAGGCCTTTTAAGGAGGAAGAAGCTAAACAAGCCGTGTTCTATATGAAGGGATTGAAAGCTCCCGGGTCTGATGGTATCCAACCGGTGTTCTACCAAAAGTTCAGGAACACGGTGAAACATAAGGTTTGCAACTTTGTCAATAAAGCTTTGATCGATGGCTACATTCTTCCCGTGATTGCTAAAGCTTACATAATATTGATTCTGAAGGTTAGTAGCCCAGAGTATATTAATGATTTATGTCCCATTAGTTTACTCAATACCTCCTGCAAGATTTTGAGCAAATGTTTAGTTGCAAGACTAAGACCCATTCTCGAGAACCTCATTGGCTCGCATCAAAATAGCTTCCTTCCTAGAAAAGGTACTCTCAACAATATTGTGACGCTGCAAGAAGTTATTCATTCTATCAGAAATTCCAAGAGCTCTAATTACTCGATGGTTCTCAAAATTGATTTAAAGAAGGCTTACAATAACGTAAGTTGGGAATATCTGGCCCAAGTGCTTATCGAGATTGGGTTCCCCCATAATGGTTGTCAGGATCATCATGTTTATAGTGTCTAATAGGGATACGTCCATCATTTGGAATGGGAAAATCCTTTCTTCGTTTCAACCGAGTCTGGGATTAAGACAAGGAGACCTCATTTCCCCCTATCTCTTTATTTTGGTGATGGAAAAACTTTCATACATGATTTAAGAGAAGGTGAGGAAAGCTGCTTGGAAAGCGATCAAGGTTACCAAAAGGGGCCCCTCTATCTCTCATCTCTTTTTTGTAGATGATCTGATTCTGTTTGGAGAGGCCGATCACCTTACTTTAAGTAATATCCTTAGCTGCCTGAAGGAGTTCTCAGAGGAAAGTGGGCTGCAAATTAACCCTTGTAAATCCAAAATCTAGATTTCTAACAAGGCCTCTAGGCATGTGAAGGTCTCTTTGGCTGCTTGCAGTAAGTTCAGTCTTACAGATGACCTGGGAAGGTATTTGGGAATTCTAGTTATCCACGGTAGAGTAAACAAGAACTTCTATCACTACGTGGTTGAGAAAGTTTAGAATTGGCTTGGTGGGTGGAAAGCAAGCCTTCTTAGCATTGTGGGGAGGAAAACATTAATTCAATCTGTCACAGCAGTGATCCTCGTGTATGCTATGCAGTCGGCTTGGTTATCGGAGCATCCTTGTCGTCAGCTTGACAAGTTAAATAGGGATTTTCTCTAGGGTAGCACGGAAGAGAGAAGAAAAGTTCACCTGGTCAATTGGGGTCGAATTTGCAAATCAAAAAAGGAGGGGGGCTTGGCATTAAAAGTATGAGGGAGCAAAATGTGGCTTTTATAGCCAAGCTGGGTTGGAGGTTAGTTAAGGATGATAAAGCGTTGTGGTGTAAGATCATGCACAATAAATATCTCAAGGGTGAGGCGCTGTTGGATCATTCAAAGAAGAATGGGTCATCGCCTATTTGGAGAGGGATTTGTGCTAGTAAGGATTGTCTGATTAAGGGCTTAGGGTGGAGGCTTGGGGATGGGAGATCCAATTTTGGAATGATATTTGGATAGGCGATTAGAAGTTGAGAAGTTAAGCATTATCCATTCTGAATCTAGCAGAGGATGACGTGAAGGTAGCTCACTTCTGGTCAGAAGAGGGGAATTAGAAGGTTGATGAGTTGCTCGCAGTGCTTCCGAGGGAGAAGGTTGATCTCATTCGAGCTATTCCTATTCCTAGCAATGAGAGGTCCTCTAACACTCTGATTTGGAAAGATAGTTCCGAAGGAAATTTCTCCGTAGCGTTAGCTTATTGGATGCAGAAGAAAAGTGAGGACTCCAGTGTGAGGAATATAGGCAGCTGGGATTGGGTATGGAATCTTAAATGTCCAGAGAGAGTGAAGATATTTATTTGGTTAGGGGTCAGAGGAAAGCTTCTGTCGAGGACAGGGCTTGTCAAGAGCGGAATCGTAGAATATGGGCGCTGTAGCATATGCCATGAAGGGGAGGAATCTCAGGAACATGCATTAAGGGACTGCAGGCAATCTGGTATAAGTTGATGCCAGGTGTTGCCAAGATCTCAAAATTCTGGAGTGAAAACGTGCAAGTCTGGTTGAAAGAGGGGTGCTTAGGTGCCTTCAGCTCAGGAGCAGCTCGCAAGGACCTCAGTTTTGTGCTCTCAGTTTGGGAAGTTTGGAAAGCTCGCTGTTTTATGGTGTTTCAGAAATTACAAGAGCACCCTCAATCTATAGTTTATAGAGTCCTCAGTTGGGGAGCCCTGTTGAATGCAAAGTGCAGGAGTAATGAGAAGTCTGGAATGTTTCAAGAAGTTAGCTGGAGTTATCCCGATATGAAAGTGCTGAAGCTAAACATTGATGTGGCAGTGAATGTTGATGGTAAGCAGGCATGGGCCGGAGGGATCTTCAAGAATCACAAGGGAAGCTGGGTCCATGGCTTTTGGATCAATATGGGGGCAACGGAAGGGAATTGGGTGGAGCTATGGCGCTTGTGTGAGGGCCTAAGGATTACAGTTAGAGACAGCATTTTTCGGCTGGTCATATTCTTTAAAGTTAGTCCAGGCCATCAACAAAGGTGTTAGGTTGAATCATCCTTCGAGGAACATCATTCAAGACTGCATTGTCATGATGCAGAAGCTCAATGTCTCGCTGATTCATCACATTTTTTTGAGAAGCTAATGCCTGCGCAGACACACTTGCCAAGATGGGTAAAGCTGCGGAGGTGGGTCTTCATGAAGCGACGTCCGCTCCAGCAGTCCTTGCATACCTTCTCCAGAAGGACGCTGTGGGCAGTAGCTCCTTAAGATTGTCTACCTTAAGTTCTTTATTTTAGCTTCCTTTGTGTTGTTTTTCTTCACTTTCCACCAAAAGAGAGAGAGAGGGTGGAGCTCTACCGGGTGATCTATTAAATGCCTTGGCTATGGAAATTAAAAATATAATTATCAATGGAGATTTAGATAGTATGATTAATATAGTCTATGGTTATTAAGAGAGAGTTTTCTCTTATTTTAAAACTCAACTATTAAATTATACTATTTGTATATTTCTGTACCATGTTCAGAATTTTGCACCACAAATGACTAATACTAACAAAAATGAAATAATTCACATAAAACCATATAAATACAGATTTAAATCCGATGAAATGGGCTTTTATCTTTTAATGTGACTCTTAGGGACTTAGGTTAATATTATAAAAGAATTTAACTTTTACCTGTTCCCATAATTATAATACCATATGCAAAATTTTGAGTTAATTAATTAAAATTTAATAGTTTAGAAAAATTTCTATAAAATATAAATATTATTATTTAGAAAATTCACTTTTAAGGAGAGATTCACTTATAATATTTGATATATTTTTAGAGAATGCAATAATTTAGTGGATGACTTAACAAGGATGGGGATAATGTCGTGGAAGAAAATTATCCTTGTAGATCATTTTTTTAGAAAAAATTTGTAGTTTATGTGAAATTATATTCAAGTATTTTAGGGGACTTCGCTTTACCACCGGAGAGTTTTAGGACAAAACAAACCAAACAAGTTCATGATCGCATTAACAAAACGTCTTGGACCGTTCCTGGAGCAGCTTATTCATTGTAATCCTTCGTGGTTATCGGTTCAAATCTCAGTGTAACCCAAAAAGGGAAAAAAAATAAAAAAAAATCTTGGACCTGTCAGAGCCATGTGGGTTGGGCTTGGACCACCTGTACCGTAAATGGTTTTGTCTCTTTACAATGTTGGGCTTCTTATATTGGAAGACCATAATTTTTTCCTTTTCCTTTTTAACTTGACCATCAATATCTAAAATTTTAAATAATTTAATTTAAACAGTTATAAAATTCAATTTAGTGGTTGATCCTCCCAACGCCTGTTTTTTTTTTTATTTTTAAAACTCGAATTTATTTTTTTTTTGTTTTACCTCATTAAACCGGAAATCTTAATTAAGATAGTTTAGTGTCTTCTCATTAGATCATAGGACATTGGTATGAAAAACATAATATAACATATTGATTGTTTTCTACCAATCACCTTGGGTGTAGTTGTCGAACGCTAAATCCCCTTAATCAAAGTCTCGATTTCAAAATTTAAAAATAAAAAGACAAATATTGAAAGAACTAACCCTTAATGGGCCTATAGTACTCAAACAAAGTAGTCGGGTTAAACCTGAATATTGATTGATGGCAAATACCCACTTACACAAATATATATATATATATATATATTTATATATTGATTGTTTTCTTCAAAGTTCATATTTTCCAAACAAACTCGCTTAACTTAATTAATCAATGGTCAGATTCATAATCGAGACCCTAAGGTTTAACCTTCTTTTCAATTTTGGTTACAAAGTTTTGGTATTTGCAAATTAGTCCTTAAATAGTTTTTATCACACATTTTTTTAAATGTTGATTTAGTTTTGATGGACCCTCTTTTATAAGGCTTTACTGTGTAAAGTGGGTCACTCTTTCTTCTGATACCAATACACTCAAGCAAGAATGGGTTTGTGTCGTCCCGATGTATCGAAGAAATTCATTTTCATGAATAGGCCTCAGTCGCCCCGTCCAACCAAAGAGTCTATTATTCGACTCGATTTACAAAGGATTTGGTAGAACCGAACACCCTCAATCGATAGCCATCAAAGAGACCAAACACATTCATCTCCCTCAATCATTAATACCCAATTGGTATTGCTTAACTAAGTTTCCCACTGTGGCACGGAACATGTTTTTCATATACAGAAGGAAATCTAACAGATCTAATCGATAAGGGAAAGAATCTTCCCATATAACTCAGTTACCTAAGTAGCCGCAACATCGAATCTTTTGTGATCATAGATCCAGAATTTCCGAACGAACTCTTAAGGAAACTAGGGTTTCATAGAACCCCCAGTGGCACGGATCTAAGAAAAACATTATATAACATCAATGAGAACATCAGTTCAGGTAAGTCCTTTAACCCTATACAAGACACACAGAGTACATGGGAAAATCGGCTCTCCCTACTCTCTCAGTCTATCTATCTTTAATTTTTGAAAACCGCTCTTTCTGATTTGAGCGTCAGAATCTCCCTACTGGAACACCTTCCGGCGGTCTTTTGCAGGTTTCAAACCTCACAACCAGCTGTCTGATCGAGTTCAAGAAGATCCGGATATGTGGAGATGAAACCTACCTCCAACAGATTAACTCTGTCTGTGAGAAACAGACTTGAGAATCCCTATTAAATATCTGAAAGCATCAAAGAGGACATGCCTTCAAAATGGAGAACTAAAGCAGCTTCAAGGGGCACATTCGCGGTAGACGGCCATGCCAATATCCCCATTGACACCGCCCCTTCAGTGGCACCCATTCAATTAACCGATTCTCCTACTTGCGACCGACCTCCTCAGTCAAAACCAGTCTCGCCACCCGAGAACCAAGAACGCCCCTCCACGGTTCTTGTGCCAGTACCTCCAGTGCCGGCCAGTCAACCCCAGATGAACAGGTTAAAGTCAAAAATCCAAAATATGAGCAAATAGTTCAAGGGCCTTAGCCGTGCTGTAAGACCCGCAGGGTCTTATTCGCCCCATACATTCGAAAGGATCTATCTCCCCGAAGGGTCTCAGTCACATCGTACATCGAAGGGATCTATCTCCCCGAAGGGCCTTAGTCACCCCGTACATCAAAGGAATCTATTTTCCCGAAAGATCTTAGTCACCCCATACATTGGAAGGGATCTATCTCCTCGAAGAGTTTCAGTTGTCCCATATACTCGAAGGGATCTATTTCCTTGAATGATCTCAGTCGCCTCGTACATTGGAAGGGATCTATCTCCCCAAAGAGTCTTAGTCGCCCCATACATTGGAAGGGATCTATCTTTCCGAAGGGTCTCAGTCACCCCATATACTCGAAGGGATCTATCTTTCCGAAAGGTCTCAGTTGTCCTGTACATTAGAAGGATCTATCTTCCCAAAGGGTCTCAGTCGTCCCGTACACTCGAAGGGATTTATCTCCCCAAAAGGCTTCAGTCGGCCCGTACACTCGAGGGGATCTATCTTCCTAAAGGGTCTCAGTCGCCCCGTACACTCAAAGGGATCTATCTCCCCGAAGGGTCTGAGTCGCCCCATATACCCGAATAGATCTATCTCCCTGAATGGCATCAGTCGTCCCATACATTGGAAGGGATCTATCTCCCCGAAGGGTCTCAGTCGTCCTGTACATTTTAAGGGATCTATCTCTCCGAAGGATCTCAATTGCCCCGTACATCGAAGGAATCTATCTCCCTAAAGGGTCTTGGCTGCCCCGCCTAGTGGAAGGAGTTTGTCTCCCTGAAACTACCAAACTTAGGAATTCATTCGAAATCGCAAAGGGAACATCCCTAATTATCAACACATGTTGAACAAATGCAAATCTCTATTAAGAATCATTGTGGAGTGATGAGCAGGAAGTTACAGGGGCCTTAGAAGTATAGATATCAACTGAACTTGTCTCAACTCGGATATTGGTTGATCTAACGGGAGTTACACCTCCGCCTGTCGTATTTCAACCGCTTGCCTCACTGGTGGGGAGCAAAGCTCCCTCCAATCCCAACCGACGAATTATCTTCTTAGCACACCGAAACTTTTCCGTCAACTCACGTTGCGCGTCCCTAGCAGAAGCGGCATATTGGAACAGAGCTCTTTTGGATTCAAGCGCTCTCTTTTTCGCCAGCAGGAGAGACTCCTCACGCAATTGGGCCAATACCTCAACAGTGTGCAACCGCGTCTCAAGAGTCTTCTTTTTAGATTCCAACTATTCATAATAGCTTCGTAGGCCCTTAACCTCCTCTTCGGTCGATATGACTTCGAACACCTCCGTCTTCGTACCCTTTTCTTTTTGACCACTGGCATCCTGAAAAGCCCCAGCTTGGGCGCATAATTAGCGAATCTTTTCCTCTAAATGGCCAACAGTCTGCTTCCTTTCTCGCTCTTGAAACTCGGCGATAGCCATCGTCTGTAAAAAATAAAAATCACTTACGATGAAAACAAATAAAGGAGAGAATTTGCAAGATAGTACCATCAAACCAAGAGACTTAAGAGCCCCGTCGGCCTGCTCCATAGACATCCTGTGTAATTCCAGGTTGCAACGATGAAAGTCAAGCCGATCGGTTGTTCTCTATGCCTCCAACAAATCTACATAACTATATTACTTGTCTCCAAAGCTAATGGCTACCGTCCCTCTCTCCTTTGAGCCCTTGTCACCATGAAAAGAACGAATGTGAATAGATGGAGGGATAACTGTTCCATCAGATGCCTTATGCTTTTCTTTACAGGAAGGCTACAAAGGAATCGCACTTGACGAATTGGACAACCTTTGGACAAACACTCTTGCCCCCCTTGATGCTTCGGTTTCCACATCGGTTGATGGATTTCCAATAGGCCTTTCCAAGGGCAAGGCCTCTTCATCCCCAGCTGGCGGAACATAATCATTATTACCTAACTTTATCGGTTCACCTTCGAACTCCATGGATGGAACCAAAGGGGCATATCCCCCTTTTTCCTCACTTGCTTTATAACCTTCCTTCGGCAGAGAATCAAGACGAACCAGTTTCTTCCTCTTTGGTGAAGGAAGTACTACCAATGGCGGGGTCTCAGATGATCCACAAGCCTCGGTGCAAGGATTCTCAAGGGATACGTCCTTGTCAATTGTAACCTCCCTTAACATAGAGTTATCAAACGAAGTCAGAGATGTTTGTCAACTCTATGACCCTCCTGTCAATAAGGAGAGACCTATCTATAGTTCTCTTCTCCCCTATCAGCAGGCCCACCAACAAAAGTATCTGATTATCTGTCAAAGCATCAATCAAAATAACCATTCGTATGGAATGACAGTAACTACCAACTGAACGTATGAAACGAAAATGACGAGAAAGGTCTGAAGGCTGTAACCCGAGTGCAGGTCTTCCCTCAGTGCTAGGAAGCACTAGCATGAGATCCTTGTTCTTGAATTCCACAAAGAAATACTTACGCGCCCAGTTACTGCTAGTAGGTTTTCCATAACTGAATCCCTAATTAGACTCCACGCGAGTTTGCAATCTATACCAATCTTGAACCAAACCCTTCCTCGTACATCTCACCAGAAAGAAAAGTGCTGCTAAAATGTCAAAATCAAAACAGAAGTGACAGAACGCTAACAAAGAAACTACGACGACAATGAGACGCCAGGAGCCGGGAGTCAATAAGGTTGGGAATATATTCCATCGTTGCAATACTTCAGTAAATGGGCTAGTATATGACACATTCAAACCAAATTTCACTATTCGCTTGTACATCGGGACATAGTCCTCGGGAGCCTTATTTGCCCTATCTTCGTTAGTAGTAAAGACTAGGGCATAGTCGTCACCTACTAGCATGGCAGTTTGGACCTCTTGAAGCTCTGATACCAACATGGTATTCTTGATGTCGTTAAGGCCTTGAGCAACATGACTCTTCATCATAATTTTCACAGAAACTTTTCAACGTATGGATGAAATTTGAAAGAAAGAATAAGCACGGATCAATAAAAATGATAGATTTCGTCTTATGCAAGCCTTTATAAGGATAGCTAAAAGACGGTTCACGGAATCCGAAGAGACACTCTTCACCTTAAAAGATTAGCATCTATTCCGAACAGCCACTACTCATGACGCCTTTCTCACAAAACGACACCATGAGTAGGACGCAAATGATAGACCCTATTTTAGAAGGTCTTACTATGTAAAGTGGATCTCCCTTTCTTCTGATACCAATACACTCAAACGAGAATAGGTCTGTGTTGCCCTGATTCATCGAAGAGATTCATTTTTATGAATGAGTCTCAGTTGTCCCGCCCAACCGAAAGGTCTATTGTTCAACTCGATTTACAAAAGGTTTGGCGGAACCGAATACTCTTAATCGAATTTTTCGTGATCATAGATTCGGAATCACCGAACGAATTTTTAAGAAAACTAGGGTTTCACAGAGCCCATAGTGGCACGGATCTAAGAAGAGCATTATATAACATCAATGGAGATATTAGTTCAGGTAAGTCCTCTAATCCTACACAAGGCACACATAGTACAGGGGGAGATCGGCTCTCTCTCGTCTCTTAGTCTGTTTATATTTTTCTTTCGAAAATCGTTTTTTCTGATTTGAGTATTGGAATCTCCTCGTCGGAGTACCTTCCGACGATCTTTTGTAGATTTCAAACTTCACAACCAGTTGTCCGATCGAGTTCAGGAAGAGTGATATCTGTGGAGACGAAATGTGCCTCCAACAAGTTTTATTAGTTTAAGACTCATGATTGAAGCCAAATTTTGCACGTTGCACATCTATGGTGACCATACATGGCCAACTTCCATTCAATGTCGTGTTTTCTTTTTTTAATAATTATAACACTAAATTTTTTTATTATTTTTTGAATATATATTAATAAATTTATGAAGCAACTCGAAAATTACACACACTTGTTAATTTCATAAACATTTTATCTTTTATTTTGACTCCATCTCAATTACATTTAATCTGTCACGTTAGAGACTGCAAGTTGGGAATATAAAAATATTTATCTCATTATTCACAAAAATGATAATAAATTAGAATTTGTACTCTTATTAAATGGAAAGTTAACCATGGCGTTCCACATTTCTGTGAGAAACATTGTGCTCCCTATGTCCGAAGAAATCCCACCACAATCATGGATGATCGAAATTACAAAAATATAAATTTGTTGTCCTTATTTTAGTTTTTCATAAAATTGCCGAAACTTTTAATATAAGAAAAATATTAATGACATTTCAAATTCAAATCCACAGAAATAATTGAACATGCTCAAGTGCATTTAAATTATTACATTTAAATTCCCCTTTAATTATTCCCCTTCACACGTGTCCCTTGATCCTCCAAAGACAGAGGAAACCGTCACACGCTTCTCTTTTAGAAACAACCAATCACTTGCGCCATTTATCTCTACAAATGCATAACCACATGCCTTCTCAATGTTCGTAGCTTACACAATGCCAATTGATACCCAAGCATTCCTTACTTGTTGTCGACTCCTACAAGTCACGGTTAACTCAACCGATTGAAGTAATCAAAACTAACTATCAGCTTATTATAATTATTATTATAACTGTTAACCGTTTACAATTATTAATATATACCGGTAAAAATCAATCCATTGCCAACCATTAATATTAACGTAACTGACAATTGTCAACCTTTGCGCATGCACCGCACAAGCAAGTCGATTCTCTTGATTTGCTTCCCTGCCGGTTTGGCTGGATTTATTTTTGATTTTTTTTAATAAAGAGAAATAAAAATTAAAAATTTTTAAAATAAAATTAAAAATTATTTAATAATCTAACTTTTAAAAATAAACTTAATTCTTAACTTTTAAATAAAATTAAAAGTAAAAATTAAAAATTAAAAATTAAAAAAAAAGAGAGAATACGAAAGTAAATAAATTTATGATATATATATCTGAAATTTCATATATTTCAAGTGAGGATATAAATAGAATAAAAAATTAAAAAACTAGATTTAAAAAAAAAGAAAAGTAAAATCTCATCTCAAAAGCTTTTACTTAAAAGTCATTTTTAAAATTTTTATTCATAAAAAATAAGTTACTTTTAAGGAGAAGAGAAATTGTTTGATAAGATTTTTTCTTATAAAGAGAAGAGAGAAAAAAAAAACCCACCAAACTGACATTAAATATGCAAAGGTCTTCTTCCCACAATCCATCAATGATCTGACTTCGTAATAAAGAGGTCTTGCTTGATTTCCTAGAGATTTTTTTAAAAACAAATATTACTTATTGTTGATCACAATAAAAATTAGTGTAAATTTTGAGTTTAAATGTCATTTAAAAAATCAATTGCTCATATATGCTTAAATTTTTCATGATTTGAAGGTATAATATACCTTGAAATATTATCTGTTTTTCATAGAATTATAATGACTGACTTAGCTCAAATTAGAGCATATTATAGTAAGTAAACATTCTTTTTAAATTTTTTAGCTAAAAAGGACGACATTTTTAGCCGGTGCGGCTTTTTTTAACCTTTGGCTTCTCAAAACTTGACCAAAACAGAATCGGTTCGGTTCAGCTGCACGCAAATCAGAAAGGGAGAGAGGAGACTTTTGAGACTTTGAAGCGTGGTTGGCTTGCTACGAGGCGTGACGTGAAATGGGGTTTAGGTATCCATATAGCCTTACACGTGTACGACTCTGATATCATCCACATCAACCTTATTCATTTATTTTCTTTAAAAAAAATTCACTCAATTCACTGATTTCCCGAAGCCATTTTCCAACTCTCTCTTTCTTGAACGCGTGAGGTGTGGGTGAGATGGCTCCTGCGGCGTCGTCAACTGTGTCGGAGAGAGTGGAGCTTGCGAAGCTATGCAGGTCAAAGGACTGGTCTAAGGCAATTCGTCTTCTCGATTCTCTCCTTTCTCGCTCCTTTTCCATTCAAGACATCTGGTAAGTACTCTCCTTTCTCTTTCTAGAGTGCTGGTGAAATTGAATTTGATTTTGAAATGGATCTTGAAGTTCTGAATTTTGTGCGTGTGTGTGTGTTGCAGCAATCGAGCCTATTGTTATAGCCAATTGGAGCTACACAAGCATGTGATCAAAGACTGCGACAGAGCTCTTCAAATTGACCCTACGCTTCTTCAAGCTTACATTCTCAAAGGCCTGTTTTTCCATCTCGGATTTCATTTATCTACTTCTCAATTTGGATTTGTTGATATTTCTGTTCGGAATTCGAAGCTACTATTTTGATTAGGGTTTGCATTTTATTTTTGTTGAATTGGTTATGAGATTAGGTGATTTACTTGCAAATTAAGCTAAATTTGGACTAATGGTCATTTGTGGAAATGTACAGTTAACCTGATGCATGGATAACTGAACGCCTTTCACAATCTGAGTTTGGTTGCTTAAGATGATGGCTTATCCTCTGTTGTATCTTATGTGAATTCTTCTAGACCAATAATATTTTCACTTTTGTTATCCCCCAAAAAGCCAAATGTAGGTTTAGGACAAAAGAATAGGTATGACTTACAAGTTATAAGTGGTGTATCTCAAAATGTCGTTGTTTGAATGATGAATGTGCAAGGGAATGTAAATGTAGTATTATGATATTTGTGAAAAATCTAAATGTACACATAAGAGAGCATACAAGGTCGTGAATGAAGAAGTCATAGATAGTAGATGATTGTAGGAAAATTTCAACACAGTGAGAGTATTTGCCAATTGCAATTTGAGGATATTTATGTTGCCCCATTCTTCATGCCACAGCAATTAGTTTGATGTTAAATAAAAATGCAATTTAGAAATAAATCACCTAGTGAAAATTGAGGGCTGAAAAGTATATCTTGGTGCACATGTGGGATATATTGTCATCCTAGGGTGAAACTCATGAAGTCAGACAGCAGTATGTTGGTTCACCAAGTGAATTGGGCTTGACGTTAATTTGTTTGCCGGTTTTGTCATCTTTGTTAGGGTTTATAGAAGGAGCAAGGGACACAAGACTGAAACAGACTTCAGGTTTATGAAGATTTGTGTGACCTTCGGACAACAATTAGGTGACATTTTAATGAAATCTTTTAGTTGGTGGCATTTTCTCAATGGGCGTTGACATCTATGATCGATTTAATAGAAAGTCTTTTAAGAGATAGAGCTAGGTTTAGTATTTAAGCTAGTTATGCAATTTCCATATTTAGATTAACATATATTTGGCAAGATATTTTCTCTGGAACAAGTCTATTGTGAAGTGACAATCGACCTTAACATTTCGTGAAAATAAAATTGTTAACTATTTACATAGTTACCAAATGCTTGATCATCACATGAAATTCCCATCAATTTGTTGTGTGGGAAACCCATTTATTGCAAAGGTATTAATTCACATGCCTTGCAAGTTAAAGCCGCATATTGAGCTTTGATTTAGCTCAGGGCTGGGGCAAGTTTGGGTTGAGGTGACCCCTTTGCATCCTTACCCTATCAAAAAGAATTTCCAGGATCCTTGCTTTAAAGCCATTTTGGGGATCGATTTCTCATCCCGTCACTGCCCTTAAAGGATCTTTCTTGGGAGAAGGGGACTCCAGACAGAAATAAAGAGTTTGTTCGTGCTGATCTTTAGTCTATGCAAGTGATTAATTGCGAAGTGAGATATTTCAGGTTTGAGGGCTTTTAAATTTGATTTGAGGATGATAAAGGAAAACAAGAGAAGTTCGGAGGTTTACGGGGCGAGGAAAAGTGGTGGCACTGCTTTTGGAGTGTAATGAGGAAGAGAACTCACCAAGGAGTAAGAATGAGGAAAACTAATGTTTTCTTTATAGCATTCTAACCCTAATGGTAACAGAAACCGAAACTGATGTCAAATATATTTGAACTTAGTTGCTACTTGCTATATGAGCAAGAAAGTAAAGATAGAAATCAAAATTTTTTATTTATTACCTTTCCTAGGTGATGGATGAATTAGAAAGGGAAAGTCCAACATAATGCGTATGGAGTTTCATGCCTTGTTGGAGTGGGATGACATAATGAGCTTTACAACCTACCCCGAACCCAATACAAATCTCACTTTTTCAACCGAAACCTGCTCTCAATTCTAGACATGGTGCCCTGAGGGCTGGGGTGGGGCGGATTGACCATACACCAGCCAAAAATATGATGATCAATTGGTTTCATACTATTTGTTGGCATTAAAATTTTGCTAAAAACTCAAACACGTGGAATCAAAAAATATTTTGAATGGTCAAAATAATACCACTGCTATGGTTGTCTTGTGCCTATCAAACCTGGACACTTCTCGTGCCCACTACATGTCATCCAGTTGCAAATGATCAAATAAAAGTGAAATTATACTTTTGTCAAAAGTCATTCTTTGATATTATTATTGTCCAGGATGGACATTTGTGAAAAAATATTTAGAGAGTTGTACTCACAAATTCTTGTTAATAATTTTAATTTCGTTCATTGTGAACAATGTTGAAACATAGTTATTTTATGACAAACTTTTCAAGATTCAAGTAAGTATCAACTATCTAGCTATATGGTCAAGTAGAAAAACAGCAAAGGGTGAACAAATAAAAAAAATTAACGGTCATGTATTACATCCGATGATAGTGAATCAATCAGATGTGCACAGAGAAGCTTCTGCAACATAATTGCAGTTGTGTAAAAACTTTGAAATCATGAGGATGTAGACATCGGACACCGACTAATCAGAAAAGAACAAGCTGATCACATCTACTATTTGGACATGGCCATTTGGCCTAATCAATGTTAAAGCCAACTGCCTGGTGAAACTGGATCCTTTGCTGCCCTTACCTTTCTCAACTGATTACCTATTCTCATGGTTGCCTTTCAGCAAAAATTAAGGGGAGGAAAATGCGAATGAAAATAAGCACAGGGAATGAGTAGAAAAAGAAAAACTAGAGATCTCTTATGATCTCATGTGCACGTGCCTTGTTAGGATTGCTGGAGACAATGAAAGTGGGGATGTGGGAGTTTTAGAATAAAAGCGTGTATAACTAATAATAAAATTTGTTCTATCGGTGAGAGAGGGTGATTGAAAATAAGTGTGACTCAGAATCAATTTGGATTTATGCTAGGTTGATCCACCACTGAGGCAATTCATCTATTGAGACATTTGATGGAGATATTTAGAGGACAAAATAGAGATTTACATATGGTATTTATTGATATGGGAAAAGCATATGATAGAGTTTCTAAAGAAATATTGTGGTGGACACTGATGAAGAAGGGAATTTCCTTTAGGTACATCAATCTTATCAAAGATATGTATGACAGAACTGTTATTAATGTAAAAACTTGCGGAGGCGTGACGGTTTTTCAATTAATATTGGATTTCACCAAAGATCAGCATTGAGTCCCATCCTTTTTGCAATATTAATAGATGTGATCACAAAGAGTATTTAAGATAAAATACTATGTAATATGCTATTTGCAGATGATATAGTATTAATCGATGAAACAAGAGAGGGCATTAGTGCGAAATTAGAGTTATGGAGAGAGACTCTAGAATTCAGAGGATTTAGATTAAGTCGATCAAAAACTGAGTATATGAGTTGCATTTTTAGTGGCAAATAGCAGAATGATAAAGAAACGATCAAGTTAAAAGGGAATAATGTATTGAAATGATCGTTTTAAATATATAGGGTCTGTTATTCAAAACGATGCCAATGTAGATGAGGATGTGAACCATAGGATCCAAGCGGGTTGGATGAAGTGGAGAAAGACATTTGAGATTCTTTGTGATCGCATGATGTCACTGCATTTGAAAGGAAAGTTTTATAGAATGGCAATAAGACCTGCACTATTGTATGGTATCGAATGTTTGATCATTATACAACAACAAGAATTGAAATGACCATCGCCGAGATGAGAATGTTAAGGTGGATTTGTGATAAAATTAGAAAAGATAGAATTAGAAATGAAAACATACACACTAAATTGAGAGTGAGTTCAATTGTGGATAAGTTTCAAGAGTATCGCTTGAGGTGATTTGGTCATATACAACGAAAATCTAAAGATGCATTAGTCAGGAAGATCGAAAGTTTAAACATAGGAGATTTAGTCAAACGACGAGGTAGGCCGTTAAAAATATGGATACAATATATTGGTAAAGATATGACACTTAAAAGGGTTAACTGAAGAGATTATTTCGGACACTAATGAGTGGCGTAGGGGAATTAGAGCATGTTAGACCATCACTTTTTTCTTTTTTTTCTTTTTTTTTTTTTTAAGTTTGGTTGGGTAGAGTGTGTGTGTGTGTATATATATCTTTTTATTTTTATTTTTTATTTTTTAATATTGTTGTTATTGTTTTAGTTATTTTTACTATTATATATATATATATATATATATATATACATTCTAATTATCTTAAATTTGTCTCTTACGGTTGATCCCAAAATTTTAGGATTAAGGTTCTAGTTGTTGTTGTTGTTGTCTATTGAAATAGGCTCTTAACATTGCTTGGCTTATGGAGGATTAAATGTTAGAGAAAGATTGTTATTTACTATATTTTAGAATTCTAGAGCCATAGTTGATTTATTATAAGTAAGATTACTCTAAAAGGAACTGTGCGAGTAAAAGATGAAAAGAAAGTGATAAGCAACATGTGCAACACTACTAAACTCTGCCAAATTGACTATTGTCAATGTGTATAATACGAGAGCAAGTGTTGAATTGAAGTGAAGATACATAATATGAGCCCTTTGAAAATGTATTGTAACTTCCAATTGCCATTTAAACTGCAAAGTGGGTAGTGGGTCTCGTGTTGGTTTTTGATAAGATGTTTGACTTGGTGACACTCCTGTATCCTCCGTTTTCCATAGTGTTTGTTACATATGACGGGGATATTCATTCATGGAACTTCCATTCTGCCATAATTGAATGATTGGGTGATGATTGAATTCATCTCATTGTCTTGGATGATATCTCCTATTATTGCATAAAAAAGGAAGGGGTAGAGATAAACACATGCAATTTTGCTTTTTACTCATTTGAATCATATTTTGAGGATCACTTTGGCTGAGTAATATGCTTTAATATGATATTGTCCATGAACCATGTGGATGATTTGTGTAAGTCTCATTTCTTATCTTTGTAGCTTAAAGATGTTTAATTATTAGATGATGTTCATTATCATTCGCAATAGAAACCCTTTTGATTTGTTTTCTAACTTTGTCATGGACGTTTTGTGATCTTATCTTGGTGGCTTTGTCGTCCAGGCCGTGCATACTCTGCTTTGGGAAGGAAAGAAGATGCTTTTTTGGTTTGGGAGCAAGGATTTGAACATGCTGTTCAACAATCTGCTGATTTGAAACAGTTGCTCGAATTGGAAGAGCTTCTTGCTGTTGCGAAGCAGGATAGGAGTTCTGCTTGTGACGATCATGCTACGAAATTGTCCGAGTCAGTTAACTCTGAATCTGGGTCGGGACTTCATAGCAAGTCCAATGGAACTTGCAGTAATCACATCAATATTGGTCATAATTCTCAACCATCAAGTGGTTCATCTGAGATTTGCAACAACTCCAGTGATAATTATGAAAAGCATGATGAGCACGGTGATCATGTTGAGAAGGATGATGGTTTCGTTGCAGAGTCAAATGGAGCACATGAGAATAGAAACAAGTCGAGTGGTGAGGCTGTGTTAAATTTGCAGCGGGGTGATAAATCTGGTCCAGGCAGCAAAATTTCTATTGGCTACATGAAATCAAATGATTCGTCCATGACCCGCAGCAAGTCTAGCGATAAATCTGACCTATGCATTACCGTAATTGATGAGGCCAAGAGGAGCAAAAAGTTTTGTGTTCCTAGGATTTCAAAGACGAAGTCAATAAGCTTAGACTTGCGATTATCGAGGGGAATAGCTCAGGTATAAACAAAGGCCTTTAAATTTAATTTGCAGTGTTCTAGTTCTCATTGTTAAGTTACCTTTATTTAGGATATCCAAGGTCCAGTAAGGGCTGCGTGCATAGAGTTTTGGCTGCTTACTTAATTTGCTTTCACTTTTTTTTATATAAAGGGCGTACCCAGTGCTGAAACTCCCACATTGTGGGTTTTGGGGAAGGGAATACCTAGGCAGCCTTCCCCTTGTTTTTTTTTACAAGGAGGCTGATTCGAACTCCGGACCTCTAGGACACAATGGAGAGACTCCACCATTGCGCAAAGTCTTGCTTTTTTTATATTTATTGATTATTGATTTTTAAAGTAAAGCTAATAGCAACAATAGTGAAAAATTGGAGCATGATGATCTTTTCCCTTGTTATAGTACTCTTAGAATTGGATCTTGTTTGGCTTGGAATAGATCTTAATTGTATGTGCTGTTAACACTTAGAGGAAAGGGGAAAGTTGGTAAGGCAGGAATTATACATTCAGTGCACTTTTGTGACTTGCTTATGGTTGACCCCAAATTTTTGGGATAGAAGACCTAGATTGTTGTTGTTGTTGCACTTTTGTGACTTGCTGTAGAGGGGTACTTCCCAAATGTCAGTGACCATTGTTTTCCATGCCCAGCGCTATGTTTATTGTCATTTAGCGTGGCCCATCTTTTAGGGTCGTATACTGTATTTGCTGCCTCATTTTATTGCCTCACCAGATTGATCATATGGCTTCTCCGGAGATGCTCGACATTTCTCATATAAGCCTATCCAATCATTTCAACAGTTGTTTCTTGCTAAATATATCAGTGTTTAATCTATTGAGATGATAATGGGCATCAGTTACCAATCTATGATAGTCCAAGGGCTCTCTTGCTAACCTCCTGTAGAAAAATAAAGATGACAACTTCCTGCTGACACTAATGTGCATAACCATTGTAAAGTTCATTCATATGCATATACTAGCATAAGTGTTGCGAGTGCTATTTTGAGATTAAAACTTGGTTTTGCTCTATGATAGTAAACAAGAAACATGTCATGTTATATGATGAAAGTAAACATTAGTTCCTTTTTGATAAAGGATAATAAATGTTAGCAGGATCATGGCTTGTTAAGAAAGCTGAAGATTTAGAAATCTTTCTCAAGGTGTAGCTCGAGTATTAAGAGGAATTTTTGCATGGTGAAATTGTTATCTTTGCTGATAACATGATTTCAAAGCAGATGTTGGTGGTTGTTTCATCAATAGTTATTAGTTTTTTCTTTTCGTTAGTTCTTTGTCTTCTTCATTATTATAATCATTGTTTTTGTTTTCATAATCACAAAAAAAATGTCTTCTGCAGGTAAATGAAGGGAAATATGCTAATGCAATAACCATCTTTAACCAGGTTATACTTCTTTTCTGTACCATTAGTTTTCTTTTCTTTATTTTACTTAATTAATTCTGATGGGCAGTGATATTGTCTGTTTTGCAAATCATCCCAGTTATTGGACATATATCAGGTTTCATATTCCTTATGGTTTTCAAATATTGTCAAGCAGATACTGAAAGAGGATCCCAATTATCCTGAAGCATTGATAGGAAGAGGGACTGCATATGCTTTCCAAAGAGAGCTTGATCATGCTATTTCTGACTTTACAAAGGTATTCAACGTTATGTAAACAGAAATAAAATGATATGCTACTTGGTTGTATTAAAGAAGTCTTACTAATTTGTGCTACAGGCTATCGAGTCAAACCCATCAGCTTGTGAGGCATGGAAAAGGCGGGGGCAGGCCCGAGCTGCCTTAGGAGAGTCTGTTGAGGTGAAATCACTTTTTTTTGTTCTTAAGTTTGACTGTGCTATATGATAATCTCCAAATGGTGGATGATCTTGCTTTCCATTGTGCATGATTGTTGTTACACATTTGCTTTTTGGCAAATACTTAGCTTTGAGATTTCCCTACTTTCTTTGTTTTTCTTATTTATATCTCATTTACTCATGCCTGAGCTGCAATAAGCATTCCTGAACAAGCTTGAGCTTGTTTATTCCATAAATGGGTAAAGACCAAGCCCAAATTTTGCCTCGATTAGTTAAGGGGCCTAGACAGAGCTTAGGTTGGTAATGCTCACAATAAGCTTGTTTATGGGTTTGGGAGTAGGCTCACGCAAACCTGTTTCTTGGCTTATAAGCTTGTTGAACTCTAATGATATAATCCATTTTAATTAACCCTAATTCAAGGCCAAATTCACTATCGTATTCTCTCTCTCTCTCTCTATCACATGTACGCATGCATGTATGCACACACACACACACGCTAGTGGTGGTGGTTGCGTACCTTAAATCCTTTTCTCTTCAAAGTTTAGTCATCATATGAACATGAGGTTCATGATGGCGGGCATACATCACCCAACCAGATCTACTCATTTCAAAATCAGTTCTAGCCACTCTCTTCTCACTCATTTGGTCCACTTGCAACTCTTAGTTTCTGTTCATTACCCTTGATCCTTCTTTTAACTACGACTTGAATCTCACTTTGCGACTTAAAATTTTGGTTATTTTCATTTGTGTTTATGATGGAATGGATTTTAGTTTAGTTTGAAATGATGTTCAAAACATAGTCTCCTCATGCATTTCAGGCAATGTCTAATGCTTTTCTACTCCATGTGTTACTTGTATGCTGATGTTAGTGTTTGTGAGCTTGAACTCAAGGTCATGAGGTCTTGGGCTTGTGAGCTTGATTCTTTTGATTGAACTTAGCCGAGATGAGCTCAAGCTCGATATTTTTCTAACTGCCAAGCTTGAGCTCAAATAATTTTTCGAGCATTGCTTGAGCAATCAAAAGTAAGGATGAGCTCGGCTTGGCTTGTAACAACCAAGCTAGACAGGTAAGACTAAAGTCATAAAATGACAAGCATATGAAACACAAGGCAAAGTCTAGATCGATCCATAATCTATCCAAAGAGCAAAGATAACAGTAACATCCCAAAACTAGGGACACAAGTTCAAAACCACAAAGATAATGCTAACTAAACCAGGTTTAGTTGGAATCCAAGAGTATTCTAGGCCCTCGCTACATGTCCCCTCAAGCTCAAGATGTTGAGAGTGAGTTTAAGAGAGAGGTTGAGAGTGAGTTTAAGGGAGACATACACAGAGAGAGAGAGAGAGAGAGAGAGAGAGAGAGAGAGAGAGAGAGAGTCGTGTGAGAGAGGGAAGGGGTTTATGCTTATCCTCAAAGACGCATGGGTGTTGGGTTAAAATTTAAAAAACCCTAGGTAAAAATATTTGGGATGTTACACAGCTCGCTTGCTATACTTTTTATTGGAAAAGAAAAACTTATTTACACCAAGAGAAACAAACAATGAAGTGTACCAAGGAGATGCTTGCCCTGGGGGACAACAACAGAAGGGAGTTTATGAAATCAACAATATCTACACAAAATTTGAATGATTCAACATCAACCAAAACTACATACATTTGAAAAAAAATTATGTGCAAAACCTTCAAAGAACTCTCCAGTCCCTGAACAACTCTTCCATTCCTTTCCTTTCAAACGAGCCAAAAGATGGCTAGAGGAAACATGTTGACCACTCTCCTTGTGGTACAAACTCTCACGCCACACCAAACCTGCAATTCACTTTCTTCAGAGCTCAAAATTACCAAACATAAGTACAAAAGAGAGGAAATTCCATCTCAAAGCGATCGAGTCCATGTGCAATCAAAAGCAACTGGTCTACAGATTCAACTTCTCTTTTACATGATGAATATCTATTTAGCAAAATAAAGGTTCTCCTTTGGGGATTTTCTTGAGTAAGATCATTCCCTAAGTCGCATCTCATGCAAAGAAAGCAACCCTTGAAGGGCAAGGCAATTTCCAAGTAAACTTCTAAGAAAAGGAAGCCCTCTCTTGCCTTTGCCATCTAAGAATTCAAACTCCCACTTGTTTGCTTGTCTACTAAGATTCATATCTTCCCTATCCTAACTTGCCTTTGCCATCTAAGAATTCAAAAAAAAAAAAAAAAAAGTTGAACTCCAACTCCCACTTATTTGCTTGTCTACTAAGATTCATATTCCAAACCATGTGATACCTGAGAGGAGGCTAAAGAACACATGAATGCTTCTCTGTCCACCACCAACTCGGACTATAGCCACAAAACTTATCATGGGAAAAGGAAAATTCTAATCTCATTGCTCACCTTAAAATCCCCTGTACCCTAATAGTTTCCTACTCTCTCATTATCTCTTTCCAAACAACTACTCTTCAAGTCAGTGGTTTCACTCGACATCCAACCTCTTAAGAGAAGTCTCATACTTAGCTATAGCAAACTCATTCCATAGAAAAATGTTCTCATCTAACCACTTAGTCAAAAGAGCCTCGTTAATATCAACCAAGGATCTGATGCAAAGCTCCCTTTCTTTCAAAGTTCACTTTGCAACTTCCACTCAATCAAGCTGACCTTCTCTCCACCGTTCGCATTACTTCCCTGTAATAATTTTCTTTGGGACATTCTCTATTCATTTTGCCATGGACACAATAGAAAAGAGGGACATAAAGTATTCCAGAAGATTCGAAAAGGTGTTTTTGGTGAGACTAAGCCCCCTCCCCCTCAATAGATACCCCACTTTTCACCCTGCTAATCTTTTCTCACACTTTTCTGCGACCACATCTAAAATAGCTTTCTCCTTATGCTTTGCTCCCAGAGGGAGTCCAAGTATGTTAGCTTAACACTTTACACACTGCACTCTAGAAGAGAAGCCAATAAACCATTATTAATCCCCTTGCCTGCTGGGTTAATTTCACTTTTAGCGAGAGTTTTTCTTTCAATGTAGAGATCATCTTGAATATTGTGAGGATGCTTTTGAGGAAGAGAATCTATCTTACTTGATTCTGGTTCAGGTCATTTCTTCTATTATTTATATATTTGTTAAATCTTAAGGGTAGTGAAAGTTTATTCCTACAGTTCATTGTAAGGATTCCATATTTATCACTAATCTCCTGATACGATGGTTGAGATCCTTGATATCTAGAAAGCTTTTTGGCAACTTTTCTTAACCTTCTCGTAAAGAGCTTTAATGCTTTTTTCTTCCCCTTGGTTTCTTCAAGGAGTTAAAGTTTTATCAGTATTAGAAATTTTGCCCTTTGGTTTTTACCGGATAGTTACTAATCATTAGTTGCAGTGAGGAAGATCTTTCAAGCTCTTTTGCCATATGTGTTGCAAAAGCAATGTGTTTTAGAGTTAATCTATTCAAGTGGTGGTTCTGTTTTAGCATTCTAATATCAGTGCAGAGCAGTAGTTATGCCCCAATAACAAGGATGTTGCTTTGCTAATGATAGTATTCCCAAAGGGGAGAAAACCTTAGCTTTCTTGGGATAGGTATGACCGGATAGAGCTGATGTCATCCTTTAGGGCATGCAGCCCTTGCTTTGTTATGTTTATGTCGCTGAAGGAATTTTTCAGTTTTTAAGGTTGCCTTTGGTGGCGCTTTTGTTTTTAGTTTTGGGAGAATGCTGTTTGTGTTCTTCTTCTAAGTTTCTTTTCCATTACTGCTGGAAATATCTTTCACAGTTATTAGTTTTTATTGTCTTGGTTAATTTTTTTATGCTTTTATAGGAATGCATGCCTTGCTTCTTTAGAAAATTACAGATTCAAAAGGATATTTTATTTATTTATTTATTTATTTATTTATTTTTTGGGGTACCAGGCAATTGAAGACTTAACGAAGGCACTTGAATTCGAGCCTAACTCAGCTGATATTTTACATGAAAGAGGTAGTAAGCTCTAACTTAACCCTTCCATTGTGCTCTAGCACTAGCTCTTTCGGTTGGTATACCTGGCACAAAGTAAAACAATGAAGAAAGTGAGCACAATATATTACCTTTTGTGAAGAGTATGGTGTAATGTGTACTGAATTGTGCAACAAATTTTCATATCTAAAGAATTTTTAATTTAAACAGAAGGCACACTTTGTATATGCACAAACAAAAATTTGACATGTGCTTAATGCTAATGTCTGAGTGCAAGAGGTGTCTTACAAAATCATGTTGTATGTTCTCTCTCTCCAGGATCACTCTGACAGCTGCAAAATGACACCTACGTAGGAAAATGTTATAATTGCCAAACCCACCCCACCCCACCCCAAAAAAAGGTGAAAGAAACAAGCAAATATCGCACTAAAGTTTGACAGGAGAAGGAACTCTATTGGAAAGAGTCCCCTAAACTAAGAAAAATGTTAACAGCACGTGAACAATATTAGACGTTGATGTCAGTTTATAAGTCGATTTGTCATCTTCTAGCAGATAATATCTAAAGGTCAAGAGTTGAAAGACTTTTTTTTCCCCTTAATTCTGTAGAGAGAAAGAAATTGTCTAGATCGTTGGAAGTTGTGGTCAAATTTTGGACTTGTGTTTAGGAGATAGGGAGTGAAAATTATCATGGTCAAAAGTTGGGGGCTAAAATCTCTTATTCCCCAATCTCTCCTATAAGAAAGTAGAATTTACTCATTGAAGAATAATGTAGGATACAGTTTTGTGTTTTAAGGATAGCTTAAGCTGCATTTGGCATGATATATGTACCCAAGCAACAAAAATTGTAGACCGAAAGGCATTCTTTCTTTGAAATGATAATCTATTAGCATTAAATAATTAGTTCCTTTTTTTCTTGATGTAGGAATTGTTAACTTCAAGTTTAAAGATTTTGCGGCTGCTGTGGAAGATCTGTCTGCTTGTGTGAAGCTTGAGAAAGATAATAAATCAGCATACACATATTTAGTATGACCACTGAATTCAACATTATATACTTCATTTATCTTTCTAGTGTCTGAGCGATGCTGTGTGCGAATGACGAAAATTTTATCATCTAGGGTTTGGCTTTATCTTCTCTTGGTGAATATAAAAAAGCTGAAGAGGCACATATGAAATCAATTCAAATTGATCGAAACTTCCTTGAAGCGTGGTGTCATTTAACACAGGTATGCCCTTTATTTAGAGTTTTGCCTCTTCTTTGGAATTTGTTAAATGCAATTGTTTGAACTGGGGGCAGAAAATTTTTGTTGATCTTTAATTTTGCTCATGTACGTAGTTGAAGGAACAAAATTTTTAACAACTAAGGGTGTATGAATGAAACTATTGAAATGGTTCCACCATTGTTGGAATATCATAGAAGAGTGACGCCAAATGTTGTGGTTAGAATCATGGAGTCATTGTGGTACAGATACAATGAGCAAGGGCTTTTAGGTGTTCGCTCTTTGCTTGACTCTTTTTGTTTCCTTAACACGGCGTAACCTATGTACGGATTGTAATGTATTGATATAATTATAAGTATTGAATATACCATGTAAGAGGTGCGAATCTTGACACAATGGTTGAGTTGCTCATTTGTGACCTTAAGGTCGCAGGTTCGAGGTATGGAAACAGTTTCTTTGCCAAAAAAAAAAAAAAATATAAGGAGAAGGCTGCGTACATATGTGCCCACCTTCCTTCAACCCCGCAAACCGGGGAGCACTTTGTGCACGGGGTGAACTTTATAGAATATCTCATGTAGATAAAAGAAGCGAGGAGTTAATTGGTCTACTGCAGGCTCGCGTCTTGTTAGTTTTTTCCCTTGGTGGTGTTTTCTATTTCTTTTTCCTTGGTGTGATAGCCACTACAAAATTGTACATTCTAAGTCAGTAACCAGAAGCCTTCATTTCTTTGGAGATCAAATTGTCGTTTTATTTTGGGAGCTGTGTAACTTTTTACCCCTATGCTATATTTTATTTTGTATGGGGCATGGTTATTAGATCTATGGTAAAATGATTGGACCTGCCAAGTTGTTCAATTTGCTGAGCTGTTGAAATGTGTAGTAAGGACAGTTATTTCTTTGGTATTTATAGGCGAAGTTATCTAGAGGGAATGCAATCTTTTTGGAGAAATTTATCCATTGTAGCTGATTTCTCTTGTTTGTTAAGGTGTGCCATCCATTTTGTTTGCTTCCAGAATCTCCTCTCTTCTAAGAAACCTAATATAGTTGCAGACAGAGGTTTCATGTTTTGCTTTTGTGCAATGGAAAATTTACATTTCTTTTTGACATTTCGGAAATTCTTTGTTTGGAAATACAAACATTAGAAATTCTTTGTTTCGAAATACAACGCCTATACCCTAACTGCCAAATTTACATTTCTTTTTTTGGTCAGAAATTGCTAGGAAACTATGGTTCTCTTAATTTCCTTACTAGTTCACCATATATTTAAAGTTTCACAAACTAGGACCCCTAATTGGTTTAAATCCCGTTCAAGTAGGGTCCCAAAGCATTGAGTTGGACGTGGCTCTACAAAGTTGAATTCAGCAACCAAACATTGCCCTGTAAATTCAAATCCTACCATTCAAATTCCTCTAATTTGAAATACAAATATTGAAATTCTTTGTTTGGAAATATAATTTAATTTTTGAGGGATTTTAAATAATAAATTTTGTGTTGCTTTGAACTATTAGCTTTGTAAATTTTGGGATAGGTGCCCTCTTATTACCTCTAATAAAGATTTTATTTATAAAGAAAAAAAATGATAGGACCAATTGCCTATGGCGAAGATCACCGTTACAGTAATAGTGGTTTGTCCTGGTAACAACCTCTAGATCTTGCCTCCTTTCAACTTCTTCAAGCAAAAACAATGATCAAGAAAAAAGTTGAATAAGTTTCAAATCAAAACGGATCAATGCGGAAAGCTGTTGATTGTACATTGAGATATTCTACCATTGGCTCTAGGCAAGTTCCACTGCCTTGACCACCACTCATGGCGGTCATGGGGGTTGCGAAAATCATAGAACATTTCTTTATCGTTGATTGCTCTAATGAAGGAATGTGAGTTGTTTGATTTCACCCAATAGGCAAAGCATTGAGATCAAGAAAACATCTTCCATTCAAAGCAAGATATTAAAGTGAGACACTCAAGAGAGACTTTAAGAGGGGAGAGAGAGGAAGCTTTGTGAATGAAGAGTTCAGATCTGCATTTAGACATGCAGAATAGAGAGAGAGAGTGGTGGGTCACGTGATTTGTTGTGTTCTTCTTTTTTTCCCTCCCTTTTTTTTGTGTCAGTTGAGCCAAAAATAGAATAATGGGGGATTTTGAATGACCATCCAAATGTCATTTGAAATCTATTAGATTTGGGGTTTGAAATCCTGGGAGGATTTGGCCCAAAATCCAAATCCCTTTCTTAATTGCACACTCAAACAAGGAACTTGGAGTTGGGGCTTCAAATCGGAATCCTTATGCCACAGATTTCCCAAACGGAACATATTATTTGGCTGTTAAAAAATAGGCTGCCGCCTTCAGGCAAGACATGCTATGGTGTGCTTATTTTGCTTTTCCAGTGAGTCATGTTAGTAATGGAAAGCGCATACGGGGTGAAATTTGTGTATGCCAGCCTGATACTCCATTTCACTGGAGTGATGACCCTCTCAAACTTCTTTTGCTTTTCCAACGCATCATGTTAGTAATGGAAAGCACTTAGAGGGTGAAATTTGTGTATGCCAGCCTGATGCTCCATTGCACTGGATGATGATCCTCTCAATCTTCTTTTGCTTTTTCAGTGAATCTTGTTAGTAATGGAAAGCACTTAGAGGGTGAAATTGTGTATGTCAGCCTGATACTCCATTGCACTCGAGTGATGACTCTTACAAATTCATGGAAATCAAGTCATTTGAAGTGTGGCCTGCTTTATAGTTTTAGTGTGTGCTTGGACCTCGCTGTTTAGAAATTTATCCTTGTTATATTAGTATCCTGACGTGCTGTTGGATAGGTAAAATTTATCGTTGTTTAAATTAGTATCCTGACGTGCCTTTTTGTACTCGTGGGTCAGAATACTATTAAAGGAAGAAAGTATATGATATATTAAACAAAAGGCTGCAATAAAAGTGGGGAGAAGAGGTTTCCTTTCTTGTGGATGCAAACTATGAGCATGGGTGTCAATATTGTAAAACGTCTCTGTGAAAAATAACACCAAGTAAAAGATGCGCTGCCACATGAATATAGTTTTTATGAAATTAATATCTAAACTAGAATGGCTAACAAATTATTCAGCCCATAAGATCTGGATATCTTGATTATATTAACTATCCTCAGAATGTCAACGCGTGTTGTAGGTTCTGTTGTGGCATAATATTCCCTATTTTCTTTCTGACATTTGTCTTTTCCTCATCTAAGATGGAGACAAATTCTAAATTGAACAACTGTAAGAGCATCAGAGACTACTAGAAAGTTATGCTCATTAAATTAGTAAATCTATTTGAGTTGCTTGGTTTTCTTACGATTGAATTGCCTTTTCTTCTGTTGAAAGTTCAGATATATGATCTCTTTTTGTTCAAAAGGTGACGGAGATGTGTTGTTGTAATAAAGTGTTCCATGCGAGTATAAGTAAAAAGTTTTAAGCCATATTTTTTACATAATGGGTTTAGGCAAACCAATAGATGGTTGTCCCATGTTTTTCCTTTTTCTCCTCTTTAAAAGTTTGGGCATATGTGATGCACCAAAAAGTTTGGACAGTTTTCTCAGAAAGTTTTGTATGATTCGCAGTTCTATCAAGATTTAGCAAATCCAAAGAAGGCTTTGGAGTGCACTGCACAGCTACTGCATATCGATGGGAGGTAATTTTGATTGATTAGAATTGACAGTGTAGTGCTTTGGATGGTGAGGTCTATGTTGGGTTAGACATTGATTATTTTCTAGTCAATTCAACTGGTGAGGTCTATTTTAAAAACGCTAGCACCTTTAAAACCATTACCAAGGATAATGATTTTACAGTGGGTACCTCAGAAACCATTTCCTTTTGATATTTACTTATTGATCACACTTGAGGATCTGCTGCCTTGGACTGTTCTCGGTGGTGGTGCAACTTGCGTGAGTTGAGCTTGACCCTCATTGAGCCACACCCTCGTATTTTAGGGTTTTGGTAGTCATCAACAAGCATAAGTTGGGTTTATGTGTTTCTCTGATTGTCTACTATATTTGATCGTTTGATTTTTAATAGTAAACCATATATGAATTAAATGTTTCCATGCAATATATTTTGAAAATTGTTGGAAAAAATGGCAATATTGTTGGTCATTTTTTAGAGATAGATACATGTATATGAGTGTCTATTTAAAGTTCTGATTTGTTAATAGTAATTGAATATGGGCATGCAATGTATTTTAATAGTGTTTGAAACAAATGGCAAGATATAGTATGTTATTATTCACTTCAAATTACATCTAACAAATTAACTTAGTTGAACTGGTGCAGACGACCGACCTGAGCTTCATAAACTAGAAAATGGTTGAGCTGTAACTTGGCCCTACCCATCTAAGTTGTAATCCTGAATTTTGGCTTTCAATACTTATGAACCTCTTACTGTTGACTGCTCAACCAGCTATATTCTTGTCAATGTTTTGACCATTAATTTGCAGGTTTGCCAAAGCTTATCACTTGCGCGGACTGCTCCTTCATGGAATGGGCGAGCACAGGTACTTTCTCTGTCAATTTCATCTTTTACCATTCAATATTTCATTGTAGTTTTGAAGTATTTTCATTTTTTTTTTGGTGGTCTGATCTCATATATCAATTATGTAATGTTTCCTTGAATGTCCCACGGGAAGCACCACTCTATGCAAGAAAGCAATCAGGGAACTCATTTTCTTGGTCTCTGCTTTATTTTTTTTCCCTGTATTAAAGAAAGAGAACGTAATAAATTACACCTAAAAAATCACCATTTTATTACACTTACTAAACTTGTTAAGGATTTTAGAAGTTTTTATTTTTGTTATCAAAGAAAAAAAGGATAAGATTATTTCCATTATTAGTAGGTGTGAAAAAATAGTGTCCTTGAATTGGTCAAATATAGCATTCTCTATTAAAGAAACTAGTTAGAGAAGTGTTTCATAATAGTGGATAACTAATTGACTGCTTAGAAGTTCTACATTTTAAGCTTTAAATTTGCAAAAGTTTTGTTCATGCAAGAACTACATTACTTTCTAGGGGTTTAACTTGGGTCAACCAAACCTAACCCAAAACAAGGCTATGTGAGAACCACATTTGTGGTTCTATCAAATTCCAATGCATGCTCAACCCTAATTCATTTGAAAACCAGCCCAACCCAACACCAAAAACAAAAAAAAAAAATTGTTTTGGGTGAGTTTGGGTATAAGTTCAGTTTTCAACCCATACAAAAAAACTGAATATTGAAAATTGAAATACTATAAATTAAAATTTTCTTTTTTAAAATAACACAATCTGTCTCTAAAATTAAACTCTCTCTCTCTCTCTCTCTCTGGTTCCCTTCCCAGAAAGTCTTCTCTCTCTACAAGTTCAAAGCAGAGTCCTCTGGTGGCGGCGCCAAGAGTGATGTTGCAGCCGGTGAAGCCACTGCTGCCAACGGTTAAGAGCCAGTGCCTGCATGGCTCATGAGGGAACTAGTCTGTTGGACTTGGCTAGGTGCTTTATATATAGCCGAAGCCTCTGCTGCGATCGTTCCCCAAGCAGGTTGGATGGAATGTGACAGTGATGGTGTACACTCCAGCAGAGGCAATGACGTAGGCACTGAGCTGAGCCAGGCATGCTAATGTGGCCATTAGTGGATATGTTTGGGCTTTTTCTTGCAGAGATGTAATCTAGAGAGAGAGAGAGAGAGAGAGAGAGTTGAGAGCTAACTATTATACTTGGGAAACTGGTCCACGATTTACCCATGGGTATACCTAATGCAAACCAACTTTGGTTGGGACCAAAATTTTCGGACCATACTCAAACCCATAAAACAACTGGAACCAAACCAACCCACCCTATGGAGTTGGTTTCGGTTGGTTTTGGGTTATGGATTACCCAACCCAAGGTGTGCCCCTAACTCTATCTAGCTTTGTCAAGTTGCACAACCCCAATACATAGAGGTGAAATAAATTCTTGAGGACAAGACAACTATGAGAGATATGTATGGCAGCATAATTGCATCGTCTGCTTGTCCTTTTTAAAGAATGTATAGGGTTGGAATTCTTATGTCAAGTCAAATTGTTGGCTCCTGTCCAAAGCTGATACTATTTCATTTCAATCAAGATTTCTATTGACATCATTCTTCTATTCTTAGCTTGGTAAGGCATCTCTTTTGTGCTTGTTACCCCCGTCTCGGTTCTCAATGAAGCTTTCTTATTTCCAAGTGAAACAATGAAAGATGCTTTCTTCTCCAATTACCTTGGTTCTTTGTGCTGTTTCTCATGAAAGCTTCAAGCAACATAATTTCATGGATTTTCTTGTTTTATGGCGTTTGACCAGATTACTCTACATGACATTGCTAACTTATGCTTGGTTTGCTCTGAACAAATTCATATTATTCCTCCACTTGAGCGGAACGTATTGACAAATTTACATATTTCTTGTTCTTTTGAGACAAAATAATATTTTTGAGGTTTTTGTGTAATGGGACAATATATATTTCTTTTCACTCGTTTAATCAGTAAATTAACATTTCCAGGAATGCTATCAAGGAACTTTCAAATGCAATAAGTATTGACAACTCAAACATTGAATGCTTGTATTTGCGGGGCTCTTGCTATCATGCTATTGGTGAATATGGAGACGCGGTATCATAAATCTGCCCTTATTAGAAAAACTTGCTTCTGCATTTGGTTCTTTTGTATTTGCTGTTTGGTTTCATGTTTTCTCACCCATGTAGGGTCTTAAATTTATTTTAGAATTAAAAGTTCATAACTAGGCATGCATACACGGGGCATCTACACATACACTCGCTCACTCTCATATATAATGAGTTCTATTTTTAAATTAGTAAGGATAATCAAGAGTGATACAATTGTTGATTATTCGAGTAAGTACAAATGAAGATAGGTAGATGCTTTCATAAACATCCAGAAAGAAGAAAAGGGGAATGGTTTTGTAAGATTCTTGTAAACATATCTGCATGCATCCTTTAGCATATTCTTTTCATTGAACTTGTTAATCAAACACATTGTAATTGATGTGATGGAGCAGGTCAAGGACTATGATGCTGCCTTGGATGTAGAACTAGACTCGATGGAGAAGTTTGTGCTTCAATGCATGGCCTTTTATCAGGTTTTCTTCAAAGCTTTATTCAGTGGGATCAATTTCTTCTTTTCCAAATTGATTCCTCTTCTATGAACCCATTGTCTATATTCATTGTTTCTCTATGGAACTATGGACAAGGCTCTTTTACTTTTAGGCTAGTTTGTGGTTATGCCAATCAAATGATGCTAGACATGGGCCTGTGCACATGATCGTCTAGTGCCGTAGCTGTCTAAATGACAATGTTATACATTACCCAAAATGTTCATCATCTTATCACACACATTAAACAGGATAAGAATTTTAAAGAATATTCTGTTGTGAAGAACATAGAGTTAAAACATTCATGATTGGTTGGTGTGAAAAATTGTCAACTTAAGTTGGTAATATTTGGATTTCAAAGGGGTCTGACACTCTTGATTTAAGCTAATTCAAAATGATTGATTGCTGACATGACATATACTATTTCTTGAACTATTTGAGATTGAAAGGCGTACAAGGATGATAGAGCACTGTAGTTGTTTCTGTAGTAATTTAATCACTCTTCTTGCTTGTATTGATTGACTCCTTTGCAGAAAGAGATTGCTCTCTACACAGCTTCAAAGATCAGTAGCGAATTCTGGTTGTTTGACATTGATGGAGACATTGATCCCCTCTTTAAGGTAATACACAGAGATATCTAATCAAATAACAATGCATACTAATTTGCTGGTTTATTTTAATTTAGGAAGTTAGTTTCCTTGCTTTTTATGTTATGCTTCATGTTTTTTGCAAATGACTTTGGCATCTGTTTTATGCAGTTGTTCATTAAATTGCAATTATCAGCAACATACAGAAATCTCACAAAAAAAAAGCTTCCTCTTTATCTTTTTGACTTTCAATGCTTTCTTGCCATGATTTTGATTATATGTTCTTTGTGAATTCTTCCAGGAATATTGGTGCAAAAGATTACATCCTAAGGATGTATGTGAAAAGGTTTTTAGGCAACCTCCTCTACGTGAATCTTTGAAGAGGGGTAATAAAATTAAAAAGCAGGATTTCACATTCACAAAGCAGAAGACTTGTCTTTTACAAGCTGCGGATTCCATTGGGAAGAAGATTCAATACGATTGTCCTGGATTCTTACCAAATAGGCGGCAGGTGAATATTTTTATAGTCTACCCTCTGATCCATATAGGAACACCATATACCTTTGTTCTGTTGCACACAACTTTTGAATGATCCCCAAACATCTTTTTTCATTAAATGGCTATGGCTTTCTTGTTTGCTTTCACAAACTATTAAAAGGTACATTGTTGGTTAGTTAAGATTGAGATTGCAATTAATGTACTCTTGATGTAGTGCAACCGGAGTAGATTGCTTACGATTGGAAGAATGATGGGTAGTAATTAGAAGGGGATGAATTTGTATAAACATAGAGACAAATCAGTTGTTCAAACTTATGAACTTTGATCAACAAGTGTGCAAAAAAGAAGAAGAGGAATAATGTAGCAAGAAGAAAACTTAGGCATGCATGGCTTCAACGTAAAACCTTCTGAAAAATGCCTCAGTTCCTATAGAAACATAGCAAGGCTCAAATATCACTAAAGTCGAAAGTTTTTGAAGGTTTAAAATCCATAAAAGCACTAACTTTATACTAACCGAAATCTAAAAAGAAATAAAAAGTTCTAAATGAAACAAGAATTTAAAAAAAGAAAAAAGTAACTTCTAGAGCATTAAAAAATTTTAGCAACTTATTCCTTATAATAAAATACTACCAAATATGCTAAAAGACTCAAAATACTATGAAGGAGTTTATTCTTGGACAAAAAAGATGATCTTTGTCTTCTTCTTTTCGACCCAAAAAAAAAGGATGTCTTCATTATTGTTGGACCAACCCAAGACTGCCAAAAGTAATTCCTTGTTGAAGAAACTATGGCCAGACCATCCCCCCACCCAAAAAAAGAACCAGACTCCATCAAGTTTTGAAGTATGGCCCAAGAATGCCATCTGCCTTCCTTTATCTGCACCTTCGGAAGACCTTTTTATCAAAACAAGCATCACCACTCTTGAAACAAATATAGAGAATGTATCTATTTTTCCCACTTTTTTCTTGTGAAGAGGTTGTGTGGGACCAATGCTGCTACCCCTCTTGATTTTGTCCTACCCCATTGTAGAATGTCTTGTTTGAGCCATAATTATTGCCTTTTAGGTGAACCCTTCACCACAGTCCTACCACAATAATAAAGCAGCCATGAAATCCTTTTTAACTTTAACATTGTGAACGTATCTCAAAATGCAATTTTGATTAATCAGATTGAAGCCCAGCATCTCGAGATCATGAAATGCGTGTTTCATTCTCTCGGGCAATCACCTTGGTGGTAACATAACAGTGCACTTCACCCTTGGATTGATTTGTGTGTTGAAAAATGTGTCCCCTATCTCATTCACATAAACCTGCACTTGACTATGGCATTGGGCAAACAAGTGTTCAAAACCTTTACAAGAGAGAGTGATAATCTACTTCACCCATTAGAACTAGAGTGCTTCCTTGCCAAATGTATTATTAGGCTTAGCAGTAGAAACAATGGATGTATTCCCTGAAATTTCAACATCTTTACTCCCACTAGATTTGGTTGGAATTTAATCACTTTTTGGCACAATAACATAAGGAAATTTTATGGGCAACTTTTGATGCAATCCTCAAATTTGGTAGGCTCTATCTGAAAACTTCTAACTGTATACCTTTGATAAAAAATTCATTACTTGTCTCTCCAACACTATGATTTAATGAATGTTGTTGAGCTGGAAAATCAGATGGTTGTGGTGGATAATAAAGCTGAAACTAACCGTGTAAAGCACCTGTTATACTCACTGAGGTTGAAAATTGAATATACAACCTTAAAAAATAGTATTACCAGAAAATATATCCTTAAAATATGTTAACTCACCGTATAAAGCACGTTTGACTTTTCCTATTCTTTTCTTTAAAAAGAGAGAGATTGGAGTGTTCTAATAAATCCTTTTCCAGGAAGGAAATGGTCAAATACTTAACATGCAGTTACCTTCTATCTCCTCTTCGGATAAGCTCCACATTCATTAATTTTATTACTTTATAGAATATATATCCTTTACATATGAATGAGTGACATAGAAGAATCCGAAACAGTTGAATCACCATCATTAACATTCTAAATTTCTTCGAATAGTTTATTTTTATTTTTTAGTGTTATTTTTTCTATTTTTATTTTCAGTCTTCAATTTTATGTTTTATAATTTTTATATTTATTTATTTATTTATTTCCTCTCTCCTGTATTGATCTCTCAACAACGCCCTATATCAGATTCCAGGTGTAGTGATAAGTTCACAAGGGATCTTAGGGTGCAGGTAAATAAGTTAGTTCATGAAGATGAGATTCGTCCAACCACTTGGAATATAGGTTCTTTAACCAGTAAGTTAGGAGAGATAGGAGAAACAATGAATAGACGAAAGATTGATATCATGTGTCTTCAAGAAACTAAATGGGTGGGGGAGAAGGCAAGAGTAGTAGAATCTTATGGCCATAAGCTATGGTACACAGGTAGAGATAGAATTAAGAACGAGGTAGGAATAATTATACATAAAGATTTAGTAGAGATAAGAAGGAAGGGAGATATAATTATACTTGTCAAATTAGTAAATGAAGAAAATGTAGCTAATATATGCACCCCAAATAGGTATAGATACAATTAGTAAAAAAAATTTTGGGAGGATTTAGAGGAATTTATCCAAACCATACCTAGTGGAGAAATGTTATTTATTGGAGGAGACGTAAATGAACATGTAGGAAAGAGGAGCGAAGGATTCGAAACTATACATGAAAACTTTGGATTTGATAGTAGGAATGAGACGGGAACTATCATCTTAGAGTTTGCAACAACATTTGATTTGGTACTCGTAAATACCTTCTTTAAGAAAAAAAGAGTCGCACAGTCACTTATAGAAGTGGATCTAATATTAGTCAAATAGATTTCTTTCTTACTATGAGAGGTGATAGAATGATCTGCAAGAATTGCAAAATTATACTGGGAGAGTAGCGACTCAATATAGACTCCTAGTTTTAGATATGAGTGCCTAAAAGGAAAAAGAAGTAACGTTCATCTGTTGAACTAAGAATTAAATGATGGAAACTAAAAGGAGAAAAGGCGATTTTTAGAGACGAATTAATTCAAGTAGCAAATTGGTCCAATGATTATGCAGAAACGATGTGGAAAGAAATTTCTACTAATATTAAGAGTATAGGTAAGGAGGTTCTTGATATATATAAGGGTTAGGCCCCGATAGGTAAGGAAATCTTAAAGGTAATAATAGTAGTGATGCATATGAAAAATACAAGAGAGCAAAAAATGAGGTGAAAAATATTATTCACGAATCAAAAAGTAAGGTGTATAAAGAACTATACGAGAGATTAGAGTCTAAAGACGGAGAAAGAGGGATTTACAAAATTGTTAAACTAAGGGAGAGAAAAGGAAAAGATTTAAATGGTGTTAGGTGTATTAAAAGTGAAACCAATAATATACTTGTTAGGAATGAGGACATAAGAAAGCGTTGAAGAAACTATTTTGATAATTTTTTCAATGTTAAAAGTACAATAGAGATAGAAAATATCGAAATACTTGTAGAAAAAGTGAATAGAGATTTTAAACGTAAAATTCGTCCCTATGAAGTGAAGGAAGCCCTAAGGAGAATGAAAAATAATAAAACAATAGGACCTGGTGGAATTCTCATTGAAGTGTGGAAATGTTTAGGTGAATTTGTTATAGTAATATTAACAGATATTTTCGATAAAATCTGACAAATCAAGAGAATGTCCCAAACATGGAGTGCCACTATATAAGAATAAAAGAGACATATAAGAGTGCTCCAATTACAGAGGAATTAAACTTATGAGTCATACCATGAAATTATGGGAGAGTAATAGAATATAGACTGAGATTGGAGATAAATATGACTAAAAATCAATTTGGATTTATGCTAGGAAGATCCACAACGGAAGCAATCCATCTGTTAAGACATTTGATGGAGAAGTATAAAACACAGAAGAGAGATCTACATATGGTATTTATCGATCTAGAAAAAGAATATGATAGAGTGCCTCGAGAGGTATTGTGGTGGGCGCTGATGAAAGAGATTTCATTGAAATACATTAATCTCATTAGAGATATGCATGAGGAAACTGTAACCAATGTAAAAATATGCGTGGTCTAAGCGATAGCTTCCCTATTAATATTGGACTCTATCAAGGTTCAGTATTAAGTTCCATCCTTTTTTACAATAGTGATAGGCGAAATCACAAAAAGTATTTCAAAATGAAATACCATGATATATACTTGTTGCAAATGATATAGTGTTAGTTAATGAAACCAGAGAGGTTATTTGTGTTAAATTAGAGTTATGGAGGGCAATACTAGAATCTAGAGGATTTAGATTGAGCAGATCAAAAACTAAGTATATGAGATGTAGATTTAGCGACAATCATCAAGATAAAGAAGAAACGATTACGTTAGATGAATAAATTGTACAAAAAAGTGAATGTTTTAGATATCTTGGTTCTATCATTCAAAATGATGGCAATATAGATGGGGATATAAATCATAGAATTCAAGCAGATTGGATGAAATGAAGGGTATCCGGAGTTCTTTGTGATCCGTGATCGTAGGATGCTATTGCATTTGAAGAGAGTTTTATAGGACCGCGGTAAAACTTACACTATTGTATAGCATCGAGTGCTGGGTTGTTAAACAACAAGAACAAAAAATAGCGGTAGTAGAAATGAGAATACTTAGGTGGATGTGTGGTAAAACTAGAATAGATAGAATTAGAAACGAAGAGATTCGTAATAGGTTGGGAGTTGGCTTAATTGTGTCGTCTAAGGTGGTTTGAGCATGTGCAAAGAAAACTCAAAGACGCGCCGGTTAGGAAAGATCGAAAACTTAAATATAGGTGATGTAGTAAAATGTAGAAATAAACCGTTGAAAACTTGGATACAAGTTATTCGTAAATATATGATAGTTAAGGGTTTAGATGAGGTGATAGCATTGGATAGAATTGAGTAGTGTCGAAGAATCCATACAAACCAAATTAATTTATTTCTTTTTTATTTTTTTATTTTCTATATTTGTCTCTCAAATGGTCGACCTCAATTGTTGGAATTAAGGCTCAGATTGTTGTTGTATATTGGTCTTTAAAGTGGCAGATGCCAAAATTTGGGATTAAGCTTCAGTTTGTTGTTGTTGTTTGTATAGAATATATATCCTTATAAAATATGTTAAGAACATAAAAATAAATATGAAAACTTGTAACTAACACCACACAATGAATGGAATGCTTGGGAATTGGGCTGCCATTGTTAATATGAAAGACTAAAACTTGAATGGGAATAAAGTGGCAGACCTTCTATAAAGTCTAGAAATCTTTGTGTTTTAAGCGACACAGATAAGCACAAAATACCTGCATTTGGAGATAATTATTGTGTATCATATTATTTTGATAGTATGGCTGTGGTGTTAATATGGTGATATTATAGATCTAACATATTTTGGCTTGAAGAATTTTGATATATTACTCTCTCATAAGCTATCATGTTTTACAGTATTCTGACTTGCATAAATATTGATTTTGTTTTATCAATGTATTAGCATCGAATGGCTGGATTAGCAGCCATAGAGATTGCTCAAAAGGTGTCAAAGGCTTGGCGTGCAGAATGGAAATCTTCCAACAGAAACACTTCAAAGAGTGGGAAGAAAGCTCGGCGAAGGGAAAGACTTAACATGCTTAGCCAGAACAGAGGTGGTGGTTGCTGCAGCACTAGCAGCTCGTCTGAAACATCTGCTTCTTATGGTGTTCCAGAAGATAGATCATCTGGTCGTTTTATGATGTCATGGCAAGATGTTTACTCAGTGGCTGTAAAATGGAGACAAATTTCTGAACCTTGTGATCCTGTTGTCTGGATTAATAAATTGAGGTAATCCATCTCGCTTTTAGTAGCATTCATTTCAGTTCCAAGGATGCAATCCTTTCTATAGGTAAAATCTTGGCAGCTCTTCTTTTGATGTTGGAGATGTAAAGTGCCATCCTGGTGTCTCTCTCTTCCTTCTTTCCGCAAAATTATATTATCCTTTTGCATATTAAAATTTCCCTAATTAATTAATCTGTTAAATTGCTACTTGTTGAGGAAACATTGTCATTGATGGTCTTAACAAAAAGTTTTGCCCTGCGGTATTATTCTGTTAAATTGCTACTTGTTGAGGAAAAAAGTTAACACTGCAATATTTACATTGCCCTTACTGTAAAAACCTTTTTGATCTGCCAATGCTCATGATCCTTAACTTGTATTTAGATGGAAATGAGTTTCTTGAGTCCCTTTTTTGATGTGGATGCTGAATTTTTAAAATACAGTGAAGAGTTTATATCTGGATTTGGATCTCACACACCAATTATTCTTGGGCAAGCAAAAGTTGTTCGTTATTATCCGAACTTTCAGAGGTAGAAACCCTTTTCTTCCTTCAGTTTTAGGGGATTTATTGTAGAACAGGCTTCCAGGAGTAATCTGTGATTTGTTAATCTGACAGAGCTTTTGAGGTTGCAAAGACTGTCATGAAGGAGAAAAAGTACGTGTATAACAAGGCAGACGAAGTTGTCCAACTGGCAGAAGAGAAAATAGAAGATGTGGGTCCTGAATGCAGTCCCCTTTTCATTTTCTTTATCTTGTACTCAGTTCTTTTATTCTTTTTTAACTGGATGGCTTAACACTCTAGCCTCTTACAAGATTTTCAATGCACATAAAGCAACTTCGGTAGGAGAGATCAGCCTTCCTCAAAATGCTGTTGAAGGAAAATCTGTACCACAACTTCCCCCTGGTTCTTCCCGAAAGACTCATGTCTAAAGACTAGAGCTAAATTTTATTTCTCTCGGTTTCTCTCCTATCTTAGCTACATCAATACCCACATAAGTAATAAAAATGGGCCGAGTTGGCTCCCAAATTGAACATTCGCTTCAGTGGGACAACCCAACTACCCCCCCCCCCCCAAAAAAAAAAAGAAAAGAAAAAGGAAAAAAAATGACCTGTCCCAAGGAAGAGTTAACCAGCTAGACCAGGGGGAAGAGATTCACAAATCTCCTTGATCTCTCATGCCATTGCACCAAAAAGATATGATTTCCGCATCTCCCACTACAGTCCCCATGTCAACAATAAAGAGCTGTCCTCTACTCTTTCTGAATAATTTTAGCACTCAAAACTTCAAAACCCGAGCCTGTAGGTTGTCCAATCAAATGGAACAGGAAAAAAAAATTGTGAAGCAATTAGTCTCTAATGGGGGTTTGGTGCTTTTACGTAACCATCCTGGAAATGTTCACTAATGATTCACAAATTATAGACCAGGCCTCCTGTAGTCATGGGTCCTTTTTAACTATATCATGTGTAATCTGGTGTTTGCTGATTTAAGCTACTGTTATTTCTACTGTAGCTAATGTTGGGGTAACATGCAGATCATAAATGCAGAGTCCTGTTCTGATCTCTACAATCTTGTTGGAGAGGATTTCTGGTTGGCTACTTGGTGTAATAGCTTGGCATTTGAGGGGTAAGTTTTGTGATTGTTCCTTTTATATCATATTTCCTCTATTACCATATTTCTTGATGGATAGAAATAGTTGCAAGATGCAAAGCTCGTCTGTCTAGCATTTGATCCCATCTTGTGATTTCTGATTGTTTATTTATTTCAGGAAGCAACTTGAGGGCACAAGGATAACCTTATTGAAAATGTGATTAACATTCCATCTATGAGATCTGGCTTGCTGATTTCTCTCTCTCTCTCTCTCTCTCTCACGCTTTGACATGCTTTTACCACTTTATTTTGATCTCTCATACCTGTTTATGCCCTGTTGCCAGGGGAGATCGTGGTTTCGACTTTGCTATCAGAACTCCTTGCACGCCATCAAGATGGGATGAATTTGATGCAGAAATGACAATGGCATGGGAGGTATGTCTCGTTAGATCCCACTCTTCAGCTTCTACCTTGTTCTACTTTTGTTGAGATTCTATTCTTTACTTATGGCCTGTCTCTTGAATTATTGTTTTGGTTGATTATTTAATTGATTGAACGATGCGTCATGAATAGAATCTCTAGGATTATGCAAAGCCAGCATCAATGTAGTGGTTAGACTAACCATCGAAATTGTCAAAAGATTTACAAATTTTTGATTCTACAATTTCATAGTATAGGCCAAAAGAGAGATCCTGGTCGGTTGTGGACAGTTCTGCATTGTGATGCGGACCATCTGCTCTGCAACTGTGAGACACTTTTCTGTGTTGATTGTCTATGTGATTTGGACGTGCATATGCAAGATATAACTGTTTAAAATGAAGTGGGTGGGATTCTCAACTGATCTTTTTGATATAAATTCTTAACTGATTTGTAAGCATATCCTGGGAAAAGGATTTGCTGGTGAATCATGCAAGTTTAGCTTGTTCTTTTATTACCTTCTTGCCAATTGTTCAACCTCTTTTTCATGCTTATCTCTGTTGTGATGTGTAGTTTATGAGCCTGGTCTAGGCCTTGAGCTGCATGCTTTACGTTAAATTCTTACCCTTGTTCTTATCCTGTGTGGGGCAGCTAAACTTTAGGGGGCCTGTCTGTGCGCTATTCGTATCTTTCCTGTTCTCTTACTCTGAGAAATGTGTCTATCTGGATTTAAGAACTTTTTATCTGATTACTTCCTTCTGAATGTGCAGGCATTGTGCAATTGTTACTGTGGTGAAGCTAATGCGTCGACCGACTTCAGTATGCTTGAAAGTGTGAGAGATGCTATTTTAAGAATGACTTATTACTGGTAAAATCTGGCCATGAATAAATGTTCTGACAGGAACTTTTTAGTAGGTGTTCTGATTTGAGTCCATCATGCTTTGTAGGTACAATTTCATGCCATTATCTAGGGGTTCTGCCGCTGTTGGCTATGTTGTTCTTTTAGGATTGTTTCTTGCTGCTAATATGGAGGTCACTGGGTCTATCCCTCGAGGCTGGCAGGTGGACTGGGAAGCCATCCTGAATTTTGATCCAGACTCCTTTGTGGATTCCATAAAGACTTGGTTGTATCCGTCTGTCAAAGTTACAACATCATGGAAAGACTATCCGGATGTAGCAACAGCTCTTCCGACAACAGGATCAGTTGTTGCTGCACTTAGCTCTTATGATGACCGGAGCTCGAGTCCTGAAAAAGTGAGTAGTGTTCACTTTATTTGAGTACCATTGCATTTGGTTTACCATGTCATTGCTTGTACTCTATGATGCATTCACACACCATGTCCATGCTTTTTCATGTGTCCAATAAAAAGGCGGTTAGATTTGATCTTGGACACGGTCTGGACACAGTTAAGACATACTACTGACTTGGCTAGGGCATGGAGGCCAAATTTTTTGGATTGTAAACATAATTTGGAATTTTCATGAGTATTTTCACATATATATGAATTTTGATTCTATACTCTTAGATGCAAATCTTTGTATATGCACTTTCATGCCCCGTCATTTTCTTTCTTGTTTTGGGGATTTTCCATGTCACGCTATGTCATGTTTGTGTCATTTGTGACAAATATGGGGATTAGAATAACAATGCGAGGAAAATTTTAAGTTCAGAAATTAATTTGTTCCCAGTGCAGAGACTGAGATTCCTTCTTAATCCTCTCTACATACATGGAAAAGGACTTCTGATTAAAATGATCTATTCTCTTAGATAATTGTAACTCACTCATTCTGAGTTTAAAACCTTCTGCAGGCTGTCGAGAAGTAGGCTGGCACCATGGATAACCCTTTCTATTGGGTTAGAATTTGGGATTTGGATCGCTTTGAGGCAAGGCTCTTTCAAATATTTCGTTGCTTATGTTGCCATACTGTTTGTTTGTATATTTATTTCTTTGGTTTCATCTTTATAAAGAAACTGCAATTTTCCTTAACCATTCATGGTATTATTTATGGAGTTGGACTTCAATTTGCACTTTCTGATGGAGGGAGGGAGAGAGGGAGAGAGAGAGAGAACCTGGATTTGTAGAGCATGATGCTCCTGCTTTTTCATAGCTTTTCTGTGAAAAGACATGAAAGGAAAATAAATTTGAGTGCAAAGCGCACAAATAAGCAAGAGCATACATATGCATTTACATTTGTCATGCAGTCTCTACATTGCTTCAGGTTGAAAGGGAAGTTGTATTTGCTTGGTGCAATTGGTGATACCGCCTGTCATGAATATTTGTAAAAAGCCTTGACCTTGGTCTGTTCAATCGGAGTCCATTTGGTTGCAGAGCGAAGGATTCGGATGTTCCGGTCTTTGGTGCCTGGTAATGAAATTCTGGTTTGGTTGCACCATCATAATGTTCCATGGCATGGTCTTGGTTGTTGAACTGAATACCTGTAAACCATTAGGCAAGCGCAGTTCTTCTGAGAGATGGGTTAACTTCATTATTGGTGCCAGAGTTATAGCACGTGGGTTCTATAGGTATCCCGGATGTGTTGGGCATCCCTGCATAAGAGAGAATTGGGAACTTAGTTTCATCTTGATATCATCTTATTTCCTAAATGACCCAAAAATGGAAACTTTTTTTTTTTTAAAAAAAATAAATAAATTAAGGGGATGTATGGTGGGAGGAAAATTTTAAGGGATACGAACGTAAATGCAACTTTCATAATATGTTTCCTTTTCTCGTGTGGTGAACAAATAAAGCATTTGATATAAAGTAAAAGTTTACGGGAAAATATTAAAAAAAAAATATCAATTTAGCTCATACTCTGTCTCTAAGCATTTTTTTTTTGAGTTTTCTTTCTTAAAAAAATATAAATTTTATTTTTTCCTCCCTAAAAATAAGCATCTTAAGCTTTTCTTTTTCTATATGTGAATTAGTCTCACGTTTTCCCATTGTGTTAGATAGAAGTAAATGTTACTCCAACGAAAATTTTGGGATGAAAAATTAGTATACTACAATGCACGCAATTCTAACGTTTTTTCCATCTCCGAAAAGTTTTAATATATTAAATTAATTAATATTTATATAAAAATTCTTATATTTTTATATTTACATATTTTTCATATTTAATGAATTATTTATTTATTTAATTATAATTTTTATTTTGTTATATTATTAGTTTTATGATTAATATTACATATTTAATTATTTTAGATTTTGATTATAAAATATCAGTATTCTATTATTTTCACAAAACAATTAATATTTATATAAAAATTTTTATATTTTTTATATTTCCATGCTTGCCCATATTTTTGTTTTTTATATTCTTTTTTTTTTATTATAATAAGAATCGAATCCCAGATAACGGGGTCGGAGGCGAGAGTTGTCACTAGACTACCTCGGGGACATTTTTTATATTCTTACAAAATGTTATTTGTATCATTTCGTATTCATTTTTATTTTTCATTTCCATCGTGCAAGCTAGATATAGTACACGTGAAAATTGAATAAGCAAAACCATGTTTTAAACAGGTTGATCCCTTTAAACGAGTTAGGAGATTTGTTGGAAATCAATCTACGGAGAAGCCTATAAATTGGTGATCCTCGGGACTAAACTAGAACATGAATGTTTTAAACAAGTTGATCCCTTTAAAATTTAAATGGCGATCGTGTTACGTTGCTCTAACTCAATTCAATTAATGAATGAGCTGAGTGAGTTGATTATTTTGGAATGACTCACTCAGCTTTTTGACTCGACTCTTAATATTAAATTCAGCAATTTGAATTTGTTGGAGTACCAAGTCCAAATGCCTATTTAGGATTTTTTTTTTTTTAAATCAACTTAAAATTAAAATTTGGATCAAACATTTTTCAAAAAAGCTGGCCTTTTTTCTTTAACGAAGAAAACAGGGAAAAAAAATGAGGTTTTGCTTATCTACCCTGTGACCTTTTTTTAATGAGAATGTGGCTTGATAAAATTATTCATAACTATTTCAAATATTATAATTTTGTTATATATATATATATATAAACTCAAAAAATATTTTATCACATATATATTAAATTTAACTATTTATAAATTGTCCCTTAAAAATGTATGAAATTTAAGTATTTATGAAAATTTTAAAATTATTTATGAAACTATTTATTTTATATATTATTTTTGAAACTTTAATATTAATTGCCGTCTGTTGTAATTTTATTGAATATTAAAACTTATATAAATTGTTTTTCCAAACACTTTATTTAGGAGAAGAGTGTCTTTTTTTTTTAATAATAAATGAAATTGTCAAACAGTTTCTCATTTAAACTGAAAATGGACCGTTACGCATATGAATAAGGAACCCCACCGGTATCATTAGCAAAGGTAGGAGAGTCCTATAAAAAACTAAAAAGGGGAAAGGTGCATTTTGAAGTTTGAAACTGACCCTTATTTCTAACGACTCTTTCCGCGTCCTATTTTATGCCACCCTCATGGCCTACACACGACGGCTATTCAATAGATTCCCCGAAAACATATTCCCCTGAAATATATATATATATATATATATATATGTATATATATATATATATATATGTATATGTATGTGGGTCCTGTGATAATCAAGAACGGATGTTAAATTGATTGTTTTTTATTAGTTTAAAATTTTTTAATTTAACTCTACTTAAATTTTAATTAATGCTATGAAAATTTTAAATATATGTAATAGAAAATAAGAATAAATAATAAAAAAATAAATCTGATTTTATAGTGATTCAGTCTTATATCTAAATTCATTCTTTCAGTTAGCAAGTCAGAATTTAGTAAATTGTTAGATTTTCACTATGATAAAGAGTTATAAAATATAATCTAAAACTATTGATATAATTCAAAATTGTTAATTTCTGATTTTCTTATCACGAAGATACCTTCGTCCAATAATAGTGGGTTGTCAGCTCTCACCAAATTTATCTCACCAAACAAAATACACAACTCAATTCAAAACAACATAAGTATGGAGAAAGGATTTGCTGGTCACAGCAGATTATTGTCGAGCAGTACACTTCATTTGCTAAGATTTTGTCACTTTTTTTTTTCTGTGAATTGCTCTCGACTATGTGTATATTTTTCTGATGTAACTTGAATTTTTAGTTTTCAAAACCTACTGTAATAGTATAAAGTTGTCAGCTAAAAAACAGTAATTTTTCTTAAAAATATCCTGATTTATAAGCTAAACCTCCTTGTGATTTCCTGAGATTTTTTAATTGCTGTAACTCAAATTTGAAGTTTAAAATTCAATCTTAATATTTAAAAATTCAAATTTGAATTTATCCGATTGTTGAAGCCTGCTAAAAATTCAGAAACCTTACTGAAAACTTGTTTGTGGATAATCTTCCTACTTGCAAAAATCAAGTGATAACCAACTTCTCACTTATTTTTGTCTAACTTATTCTTGAGATTTTAATATTATAAATATTTGAATTTGTAGTTATAAACACATTTTTTAATATGTAATTTTCGAATTTGAAAGAGTTTGATCATACAAAGAGATATAATAGCCTGAGCAAATGATCTTCCTTTCATATATGAAAAAATTGTCTAAGTCTCTGGACTTTGAATTTGCTCATTTAAAATTTGATTATCAGTTGTTTTAATCATTGAAATTTGTATCTGAACATATTTTTAGACTAAATATAATATTTAATCTACACTTAAATTATTGGGTTAGGTCTCTGATTAATAAAAGAAAATTTTTCCTCTATAACAACCTCTATGGTTCAAGATAATTTACCTCTGTGGCATACTCTATAGCAACTTCTATGAACCTTTTATTTTCCTTCTACCTTGCAATAGACTATGTCCCTCTATAATAGGTTCTAGGCTATCTCTATGACAATCTCTATAGTATTTCTAAGTTTCCTCATTTTCAACTTCACAAAGTAAACTATCAGCTTCTATGTAATTTTATATTAATCTTTAGATCCCTTCTAGATAACTTTTATGATAATTTTCAAATGAAACTTAATGTGCACACTTAATAAAAATATTAGAATAATATGAAAAATTTTGTTATTATCAACAACCAAATGAGACAACAATTTCTTTAATAATATATTTATTTATATAATATAGTTAGATTCCAAGTAAATTAAGTTTGGGAATTTGTTTTTGTAACTCATTCCAATTGTTAACACCACTTTCAATCACAGACAGATTTATTAAATTTCAATTTTTTTTTTTTTTAAATGAGGGGTTTAAGTTAAAAGAAGGTGAAAAATAAAGAATAATGTTTCATATAGCCAAACAAAGACCCTAGTATGTGCAGCAAACTAAAGAGAGAGTTTTTTAGGTGTGAAAATTTAGGTATTTAAATTTTTTCTGAAATTGCTAAACCAAAAGTAAGTATTTTAAGAGTGATACCTGTTAAAAATAAATAATATCATATATCAAAATCAAATCAATTATTAAATAATATTATGTATTAAAATAAATCCATAATTAATTGGATTTTGAAAATATTTAACTTTCTTTTATTTTTATATTTCCATATTTATAACAACATATATATTTTTTTTCTAGAGAAATCCAATCTATTGCAATACTTTATTTGAAACAATAGATTATTAGGGTTTTCATATTATTATATTATTTTTTATTTTTTTAATAATACCAATTGAGATCCACCATCAAAATAAAAAGCTCAAAACCAAGGATTTTTTTTTTTCATTTTTTTTGGCTAAGTGTTCAATGCCAAGTTACTGAGGAGAAATCAAAGTTCAAACCTTGAATTTACATAGGAGTTGGAATTTTGATTTAGAGCGGAGAGGGGAGAGAAGGGAGTTTGCAGAAGAAAGAGGGGAACAAAAAAAAAAAGAAATTTATTTTTGTTATATAAGATTCAAACCTGAATCACAGGATTAAAAAAAAAAAATTATAATCACTAAACTGTTTCTTTAAAATACATTATCTAGTTTTGATTACGGTGCTCCGGTGAAAATTGAGTCCACATCGGCCTATAACCACCTCATAAATGGTCATTTCATAAAGTTTACGATTCAAAACTAACTTCCTACCAAGGCAATTAATTTTTGGGTTGGCATTACTTTATTTAGGCATCGTATGGTTAAGTCGCGGAACAAAGGCTCTTTTTGTTTTCAAGAGCAAGGTTAAAAATCACAAGTAAATACCACCCAAAAGGGTTCAGCGGTAGAAAAATAAAAGTAGATTAAGTAAAATTTTTAATTAAAAAATTAACAATATAATAACACTATATTATTTTAATTAAATTATAGCAACACCTGTCTTGAATCATAGAGAAGGCCCTCGTGGATCCTTCCTAATTTAATTTAATTTTTAAATTCTTTAAAAAAAAAAAAAAAAACTATTGTATTATCATGCATTGGTTATAAGGGGCACGGAGATGGAGGACCACCCTGTAGTGGGACCCACCAGCGACGGTGCATAAGAAAATCCAGCCAGAGTTAAGACAGCCCAAACCCAGCGTCACGATCATTTCAACCGTCGACGTGGACAAATCCTATTGGTAGCCACGCAGCACCTCCAGCTACTCTTTAACATAACTCCAACCAGACAATAATTCGACGTTACGCGCAATAAAACCAGACGCAGACCGTTGGTGACGTACGTGTTACCCCTGCCACGCGTGATCAACTGCAACCCAATTCATCTGTCAATTATAACAAATATACATATCTTTTACTAAAATTTTTTAATTAAGAAAAAATAAGAAATCAAATTAAATTAATTTTTTAATATTATTTTTCGATCCCCAAATTTCAAATTTGTGATTTTTATTAAGAAAATATATTATCTTTTCACTAAATTTATAGGCCATTAAATAATCACGCTACTTTCTACGTTCATTTGAATTCCACTACAAGAAAACAAACTTTCAGCTACGGAAATTAGCGATAGAAAAAAATTTGTCTCTATTAACGATAGATTAGCGACGGAAGAATTAGCAACGAAAAAATCTGTCATTAATTTTTTCATCGTTAATTCTGTCGCTAAAATTAGCAAAGGAAAAATCCGTCGTTAATTTTTTCATCCCTAAATCCGTCGTAAAAAAATTTTTGTTTTCATTAAATATAATTTTTTGTTTTTATTAAATATAAATTTTTGTTTTTATTAAATATAATTTTTTATTTTTATCAAATATAATATTTTTATTAAATATAATATTTTGTTTTTATTAAATATAATTTTGTGTTTTTATCAAATATAATTTTTTTATTAAATATAATATTTTGTTTTTATTAAATATAATTTTTTATGTTTTTATTAAATATAATTTTTTGTTTTTATTAAATGTAATTTTTTGTGTTTTTATTAAATATAATTTTGTATTTTTATTAAATATAATTTTTTTATCAAATATAATTTTTTTATTAAATATATATATTTTTTTATCAAATATAATTTTTTTTGTTTTTATTAAATATAATATATTTTTTTTATTAAATATAATTTTTTGTGTTTTTATTAAATATAATATTTTGTTTTTATTAAATATAATTTTATGTTTTTATCAAATATAATTTTTTTTGTTTTTATTAAATATAATAATTTATTTTTATTTAATATAATTTTTTATTTTTATCAAATATAATTTTTTTATTAAATATAATATTTTGTTTTTATTAAATATAATTTTTTGTGTTTTTATTAAATATAATTTATTGTTTTTATTAAATGTAATTTTTTATGTTTTTATTACATATAATTTTGTATTTTTATTAAATATATTTTTGTGTTTTTATTAAATAAAATTTTATATTTTTTTAAATTAGCATATTGTATTTTTAATATTGAGAGTTAGAAATAAAGTATAGAAATAGAAAAAAAATAAACTCATAACACAAAAGTGATAGTTGCATGGTGGTTAAAACTCTTAATATCTCTCTCTCAACTCAGGTTCAAATCTGGACATGTGCATTTTTAAGCATTTTTCAAACAATTTAAAGGTGGGCGGGCCGGGTGTGGACGGGGCTAGCCAGGCGGTCGGGTCGGGTCGGGTCGGTCACCCGGATTCGGGCATTTGGCTTTACCCTTACTCACTTCAGCGACGGAAATATTTCCGTCGCTAATCCGTCGGTAATTAATAAGAATTAAAAAAAATAATAAATTTTCGACGGATTGCGACGACTTTTCTTAATGACGGAAATTTTCCGTCGCTAAATTAGTGATGTGACTTTCAATGATGGAAATTTCCATCGCTGATACCCATTTTTTTGGTAGTGTTCACTTGTGTTTTATATTAAAGAATATCAAATATTTATATAATAATACATAACAATAATAATCAAATTTTTATCTTATTAAATGAGATCAGTTATTATAAATTTTTCTATATCATTATATCATATTTCATATCGTATATTTATCTATACCATTATTTTTTTTATATTTATATAGCACTCAATATAAATATATTTTCCTCTATTTAAATATATCTTCATCAATTTATCAAATTAAATTATATCTATAGTTGTCAAAATATACACAAAATAACCCGTCACAAAATATTTAATTTATTTGATTTAAAATTAATTCAATCCATTAGATATATTACGTAGACCTATTTTCATGTTTACTTTTAAACATATAAAAGTGCTAAAATATTTAGTTGTGTCTTTTGGCACACATTATTAAAAATATAGAAGTTATTTAGATTTGAGTAAATTATATGTTTAATCCCTAAACTTTATCTCAATTTTATAAATTAGTTTCTGAATTTCAAAATGCAAAACTTATGATCCTAAGTTTCAAAAAATACTACATTTCGGTCTCTCTGTTATTAATGATGATATCGTGGCCTTTAGTTGTTGACTTGGAATATGATATGGTCACGTATTTTCTGAGTTGGTTTCCACCATGAAACTAAATGTTTACGTGTCGTCTGACATGTCAACAACTTACACTAGAAACTTTTCCACATCAACCGAAATGCTGACGTGGCATGACATGGCATGCCATGTCTGCTTTAGCTCTTTGATTCAGAGAGAGAATGAGAAGTCAGTTACTAAATATCAGGAAAACAAAAAGTTAGACGCATTCGTGTTGGAGGGATACAGAGGGTTTCTTGTTCGAGAGAGAGAAGAGTAAATTTTCTCTTTATGAGAGATACTGAGTGATTCAGTTTTGAGTGATTACTTTATTGTGTTCGAAGGAAAGCTATAGATTGGTGTGCGATTGTGGTTTCATAGGTTCATGTTGGTTTTAAAAATTAAGGTTGTAGTCCTAAAGGTGGTATGTGACTGTGATCTTCATCGATTGAAGTGATTTCATCATGGTGGGCTCCTTACAAGGTATAAAATATCACCCTTTGTTATTATTACTGTAATTTCTATTTGTAGGTTTTGGTTAAAATTTAGAGTTTTGAAAAAATTTGGATTTTTTTTAAAAAATTTTAACTAAAAAGTGAATAGATCTACAAATTGAACTTAAATTATTATAAGATCTGTAATTAGGATTTGAAAAAATTAGGGTTTCAAATTAAGATTTCAAAAAAATTAGGGTTTTTTTTTTTTTTTTTTTTTTTTGAAATTGTATCTATATTGTAAAATTAACAAATGTAATTTTACAATATCTCTCTGCAATTTCATTTATTGTGCTCAGATATTGATGTTAATGTTAACACAATCTCTTTGAAATTTTAGGATTCGTTTAAAATTTAGGGTTTCGAAAAAATTTAGGTTTTTTTTTTTCATTTTACAAATTTGGGTTTCAAATTAGAGTTTCATTTCTTGTCGTCAGATATTGATGTTAATACTCTTTGTAATCTTAGGGTTCATTAACTATTGTATATAATTTTAAAATATCTCTATGCATTTTCATTTCTTGTCGTTAGATTTTAATCTGTAATGTTAATACATTTTCATTTTAATCTATAATGTTAATTAGGGTTTCATTTTTATTTTATCTTTCCTCAGATATGGATTCCAACAAATTCACAGCTACAATTCATCACGGTGGTAATTTTGTAGGAAGTGAAAGTTATGAAGGTGGAGAAATAACATATTTTGTAGGGATAAAATGTCAATATTTGAATTAGGATACATGATAGTAGAGTTAGGTTACAAAAACTATTTAAGGTCATGGATACTTTTGCCTAGAGATGGTTTCAATCCAATTTTAACTGATGATACATTGTTATGTTATTTGGATCAAAAGAAAAAAAAATGAGAATGTTCATTTTTACAAAGAGTATGGTATAGATGATGTTAGTGTATTAGAGAAGTCTGATAACCTTCATGATAGCAATGAAAAGAGTGAGAAATTGAGGGTTGGAATACTGAGATTTTACTGAGTAGTGATTCTGAAGATAGTGATACTGAAAGTCTAAGAGAAGAAGGGGAGGAGAACTCAATGTCCATGGAGAATCATGTTGATGATCAAGTGCCTAATGCAGATGATTGGGATGAAGCAGATGATGAAAACAGAAATATGGAATTTCATGACTGGGATGAAGCAGATGATAAAGATGAGTTAGAATATAATTTGAGAGATGAAGAGAGTGATGATGAAGGATTTGTGGCTAGAAAAAAATCTAGATATGAGGAGTTTAAAATAGAGTACAACCCCAAATTTATTGAATTCAAGCAAGACAGATTTTTGAAAGTCTGAATTTTTTGAAAAAGGTTGTGAAAGATTACACTGTGTATAATGGAAAAAATCTAAGATTTTTAGAAAATGACAAGGATAAAGTAAGAGTTAGATATGTTAAGGGATATGAATGGTTGGTTTATGTAAAGAAGCTTCATGGTCATGAGAAGACAACAATGGAGTCTCTTATAAGCCTGAATACAGTTGCACAAAAACTTGGAATAATAAGCATGCAACAGCAAAGTGGCTTGCAAAGAAATGAGTAAAGAGTGTAAAGAATGATTCTAATATAAAACTGCATGCTCTTCAAAAAATATATAGAGAAATTCATGATAAGTTATGGAAAAATGAAGGTTTGAAGGGAAAGAGTTAAGATTAAAGAACTTGCTGAGAAGAAGGAAAAAGGGCAATTGTTTATGGTAAAACTCTATTTTGAAGAGATTTTGAGAATAAATGGAGGAAATACTTGTAAAATTGAATGTTTTCTACCCGTAAGTGATGAGAATCTCTTATTCATGCAATATCTTTCAACTCCAATATTCAAAAGACTGTACATTTATCTTGAGACTTATAAGAGGGGTTTTTGGCAGTTATAGCCATTCATAGGATTGGATTGATGTTTCTTGAAATCAACTTATGGAGATCAATTGCTAGTAGTGGTTGGTAAAAACTCCAACGATAGAATTTTTTCACTGGCTTTTGCAATTATAGAGTTGGAAGAAACAAATTCTTGGATGTGGTTCCTAGACCATTTACTTGGCAACATTGGAGAGGATAGAAAATGAACCTTCATGTCAAACCAGCAGAAGATACAAGACATTTTTTACCTCTGCATCTCATACGTAATCAATGCAATTATATCTATATGTCAAAGTTCTTTGTGTGCAGGGATTAATTAATGTAATTTCAACCTTGTCTCCATAATCGGAACATAAAATATGTGTTCGACATTTATACAATAATTTACACAAGAAATTCAAAGACTTGGAGTTGAAAAACATGTTCAATGTTGCTGCGATGGCAACTTATGAGATTGAGTTTGTTCGAGTAATGAGAGATTGAGAAATCAAATTCTGGGGCTTATGATGGCTGATAGAGAGAGATGGTCACGGTCTGCATTTACTGCATACAGTAAGTGTAACTTACTAGTTAACAATCTTTGTGAGTTATTTAACTCTAGAATTGTGGATAGAAGAGATATGCTTGTGATTAGTTTGATTGAGACAATTAGGACTCTCTTGATGGCAAAGTTTTCTGAAAATAAGACAAAGATATCATCTGTCAGTGGTGATATATATCCCATCATTCAGAGGAAACTAAAAAAACAGAAGAGAATGAGTTGACATTGGTTTCCAATCTTAGCTATTGGTGGGATCTATGAAATGTCTTTGTTTTTCAATAAATTTATTATTAATTTGCATAATAGGATCTATATATGTAGGGTATGGGAATTAAGTGACATTCCTTATATCCATGCAATTAGTTACATATTTGTTTCTAGAGAAAAACCTGAAAAATATGTATCTAGTTATAGTGCAACTCTCTATACCGGATGCTATGCACCTATTGTCCACCCTTAGAATGGACCAAATGTATGTGATAAATGTGAATCCCCAACCTTATTACCTCCAAACTATAAAAGAAAAGTAGAACGACCATAAAAAAAAAAAAGGAAAAAAGAGCCCACTGAATTCCAACATAAAAATCCATATTCACTTTCTAGAGCTGGAACCCCCATAAAATGCACTATTTGCAAACAAATGGGACACAACAAGAGGTCATGCAATAAGGTTAATGATTACATAAGCATCCTTTATATATTTGTAATTTTTTTTGGGATCAATAACTAATCCAATTACTCTTTGTAGGGCCAGGCATATGGGAGTTCAGAAGATGCATCACAAGTATCCCAACTACTTTCATCTCAAGGGTTCAGGAGTCAACCTACATCGCAAGCGTCACAAAGGAAAAGGAAATCTAGATGACCTGTGTTGTAACGAAGTTTGATATTCTAACCTGTTTTGTAATGAAGTGCTAATGTTTGGAAAACTATGAAGTGCAATGTTTGTAAGATCTCTGTTATAATTATATTTTGCTCTGAACTTTGGTTTGATGTTGTAAGACCTCTGTTGTTGAATTGCTCAGACCTCTGTTGATGAACAGATTTTATGTTTGATGTTCAGAATTTTTTGTTCAAGATTGATGTTTTTATTTTATTTTCGATTGTAGAATTGATGTTCAGAATTGATTGCTTATTTGATGCTTTGAACTAATGTTCAGATGTAATGTTATTTGATATTCAGATTTTGCTTAGAATTGATGTTCAGATGTTTGATTGCTTATTTGAACACAGTTGCAGAATTGATGTTTAGATTTTGATTACTCAAATTGCTTCTTGATTGCTCATTGTGGTCTGTTACAATTGCTCCTTGATTGCTCATAATTGATGTTCAGATTTTGTGTAGAATTGATGTTTATTTTGCTTTTGTTCTTTTTGATTGCTTATTTGAACACAATTTCTTATAATTGCTTCTTGATTGCTCAGATGTTCTTATTCGAACATTACATTGTAAAAAACAAGAGACCATAAAATAAATACAGCAGCACTACTTGATTGCTTACAATAAACAAGTTTGATTTAACATAAAACATCAAGAACAAACACTACAATGTCAAGTTTATTTCCCAACAGCAGAAAGTACCATTCAATTGGCAATATACATAACCAAATACATTCTTAATAAACCCCTACCCAACTTGATACAAAAGTACAAAAAAGAAAACTCTCATGGACAAAAAGAGACCTATGCGTATGAACACAGTGGGATTTAACTTCTTCTTCTTCATCTCTTGCAAGCTCAAAATCTCTTCCTTCAATGTAAATTCATTTCCTCAAGCTCTTGAACTCGGTGCACCAGACGAATGTTCTCTTCCTTTAGCTTCTTGATGGTGTTTCTTGCATCTTTTATTCTCAAACTCCAATTAGCTACTATAGAGTTGCGTAGAACCTTTAGCTCATCCACTTTTTTTTTTTTTCAGTCCATTAATGACTTCAATGGCTCGAGGGAAGAATGGTGGATCATATCATTCAAAAAAATTACAAGCATTACCTTCCTAAAAAGTATCACCATTCAACAAATTAAAATTTCAGACATTAGAAAGGAAATTAAAGAACACCGGACATACCCAAAAATTAGGGCAACCTTAAAATCTTCGTGATGGATTTTGTTCTGACCATGAAGTCACTAGCACAGCGTTTAGATTGCATCTGCACTTCAGCGTACCTTTAGTCGAGCTTGATGATGACATTTTATGGTTGAGACAGAGACAGTGCCTAAACCTTAACCCTCTGAATGTTGCCCAAACAAACCCCAAATATGGACCTACACTCTCTCAATCGAACACTAATCCCTCTGCATGTTGCCTAAATCCTAACCCTCTTGCATTTGATTGTTCTCTCTCTCTCTCTAACCTCTCTTTCGCCTTCGGTGATCTCTCTCTCTCTCTCTCCCTCTCTCTCTACATTTTTTTTTCCTTCTGTTTCTTTTCTTTTTTAACAAACAACCCCCTTCTTAGCCAATGTTGTGGACGGAAAAAATGGCGCAAACAAAGTCAAGAGCTAACGAGATATGCTACGTCAGCATTTCGATTGACGTGACAAAATTTCTAGTGTAAGTGGTTGACATATAAGACGACATGTAAGCATTTAGTTTCACAGTGGAAGCCAACTCAAAAAATGTCTGACCATATCATGTTTCAAGTTAATAACTAACGGCCACGATATCACTGTTACTAACAGAGGGATCGGGTGTAGCATTTTTTTAAGTTTAGGTCTTCAAATGTTGCATTTTGAAGTTCACGGATAAATTTATGAAATCGAGATAAAATCTAAGGATAAGACAAATAATTTACTCTTTAGATTTTGTGTTTGAAATCCTTTGACTAATTTTAGCACATTTATTTAATGATCACTTGGAAAAGATTTATAATTCTATTCTATTTATGGTGAGGAGAATTCCAGTAAAATTTTTTAAAAATCTAGGACAACCACCCTGTAATCGTTTCCTGTTATGTTAATTAGTAAAAGAAGAAAAAAGGGTCAAAAAAACGACTACCCTGTAATCACATGCACCCAATCGACAGTCTGTTATCAGCACCTTTGTTGGCTTGTTCCCCTGCGTGGGACCCAAAACGACACCGAACCTTTGCCTTTAATCTGCGTTTCACTCATCACGCCTATTTAGTACCTCTTCTCTTTTCTTACTCTCAGGGTCCTCTCTCTCTCTCTCTCTCCTCTGAAACATGGATCTGAAACCCGCATTCGCACTCGCATTCGTCTGCATTATAATCGCCTCTGTCGGCGGCCAATCCCCGGCCTCATCTCCGACAACAGCACCTCCAACGGCCAAATCTCCTTCATCCTCCACCAGCTCTCCAACTCCTTCCTCTCCATCAACTGTCTCCGCACCTTCTTCATCCCCTACGTCGTCTCCGACTACTCCAGCCTCATCTCCGGCTTCTTCACCGACTAAATCTGCATCTTCTCCACCAACTACATCTCCGACTTCATCTCCGCCTGCCTCCTCTCCTCCAGCAGTGACGCCTGTTTCATCTCCGCCTGCCTCATCTCCTCCAGCAGTGACGCCTGTTTCGTCTCCCCCAGCTCCAGTTCCAGTGAGCTCATCCCCACCGACACCTGCTCCGGAGACATCGACTCCAGCGCCAGTTTCCTCACCTCAATCTTCTCCGGCGGCATCTCCTCCGGCGAAATCTGAGTCTCCAGCGCCGTCACCGAGCAAGAAGAAATCGAAGAAGCACAATGTACCTGCGACGGCGCCATCTCCTGAGGCGTTGAGTCCTCCGGCACCGCCGACCGAAGCTCCCGGACCGAGCGAGAACGCCGTCTCTCCCGGTCCTGGCACTGTAGCTGATGAGGTAATTACAAGTCCGAACCCTTTCTTCATTTGAATGTCAAATTGTCTCTGATTTGCTCTTGCATGCGTCGTATGCGTGATGCGCCACCATATCTAGCACATTCTCTCTCAGATCTGTCTCTTCTTTTTGTCCTGCTAATTATACAGTTTCTGGGCTATAATCACTTGGTGTCTTCCTTCCTGCGGAACAGGATAGTGAAATTGGGGTAACTTTCCTAAAATAAGCCGACTGTAGTGTTGACTGAAAAGATTCCCCTGCATCGTCCCGCCGAGTCCATTCCTTGTCTCCGGCGCACGATAGCGAAACCGATGAGATGGGATTTTCATTTATTTGTTCATTTATTTTTTACCATTTCGGGACAAAAAAGTACCTGTAAGAGAGAGAGAGAGAATGGAACTCAAAATAATTATAAATCCCAATAAAGTTTTTGGACACCAGCACACGAGGCAATGGAATCAGTGTAGTGGACACACACGCAAAACGTACGAGTAGCATTTACCACTCACTCTAGCTTAGCTAGCACTTGTCCTTTCTTTTAAACCACAGCGAGAGAGAGAGAGAGAGAGAGAGAGAAGAATTTTAGTATTACTAGACCAAAATGTCATAATTTGGTTTCTTATATTATTATTATTATCATCTGTTTGAACTTGCAGAGTGGGGCAGAGAAAGTTGGGGGGGTGATGAAAGTTGTTGGAAGCTTGGTGATTGGATCGGCGGCTGCACTTCTGAGCATCTTCTTCTAGAGAGAGAGATTAATTTTATTTTGGTCATTGTTTTGTCATCTGGTTTGGGGGTACTGTTGTTGTTACAGTATTATGTACGTTAAATTCCTTTTTTTTTTAACCTTTTTTGTTGGATAAAAAATGTTCCCCCATGGGCAATTCATTGAATTCATCTTTATTTGTATTTGTATTTTCTAATTTTAGAATTTCGAGGAGGCACCCATCATTTGTTATCGTATCCGTATCTTCGCCCTTTCTTTTTATATTATTTATTAAATCTCTCTCTCTCTATTATTTATTTGTGCTATTTTTGTATGATCCGTTGTGAATTGGATTGGAGCTCTAGATCTGAGATTTGTCTCTATAATAAAGGAATCAATAAAAAATAATTTTATATCTATGTTATATGCACATTTATTATACTAAATAGGAGTCCTGCAATTGTTCTTGAACATGGAGGATGGAATGATTAGCAAAACAAGCCAGCCGATCAAGGCTAATACACTACCGCTTTTGCCCTTCGAACCTGATATTGTTTATTGTTTTAATTTGTAATATTATCCATTAAAACAAAGAACAAATTAATAAGAAAAGTAATTTTATTTTTCAATAGATATTAAAATTTTAAATTATTATTATTATTTTGAATAATTGTTGAATTTAAAATCTTTAACAAAATCTCTTATTTACTAAAGGCATCCCTTCTTAATCGTTTTTTTTTTGTTTACACGCTACAATTTTTTGATCATTCGGTGTTTGAGATTTCGCATTGAATAATTCAGATTGACTCGTCAGTGATCTCTTTTTGAATGATAGGGGTCTCTTAACATAATCTACATCATATTTAAATCATCAAATCCTTGGTTAGAGAGTCAATGATTCATCCACTCAACCGACAGGCTTTGATATCCCCCTAAATCATACTACTGCTAAATTCAATCCAATCCACAGCAAAGGGGTGTCCTTTGAACATTGTCTATCCTTCTCTGGGCATTTGAAGTTTTAATGGTGCATGATGCTCGCTGGTTGGCTGTGTCTTGGTGGAATGTATTGAAAAATTAGAGCATTTCTCAATTTAAATAAATTCCAAATTGGATGCAGCAGTTATCATGCCATGAGGGGATTTCTTCTGCAAGGCGTATTCCCCTGCGGACTGCGCAGGGAAAGCTAAACCAGCTGGTCCGCCTCCTTCATTTTGTACTTTTTGTTCTTATCCTTTCATTGCCCCTGTTGGAAGACTCCTTTTTTTTTTTTTTAAATTAAATAGGGATATCATTTCAAGTAAATGAAAACGTAAAAGAGTTTAATAACAATGGATAAAAAAAAGAATTCATTCGATATATAAAATATTTTTTAATTTAGTACGGGATAAAAGAAAGTGCATATATATATATATATAATATTTTTCTTATATTTTATAAATAAATTATTTTTATATCTCAAATCGATAATTTTAAGATTATTAAAGGAATAATTTCAAGTATAAAAATAACTTAAAATTTAAAAAAATTCTTATAACTACCCACGCTTAAAATAAATTCTGAAAATAATGTAGGATGATCGAGTGTTGAACACTCGACCAATATTATTCATAGATTGGTCTTAAACACTTGATCGACATTGTTCAAACATTGTTCATAGTTGTTTATACACTATTCATAGATTGGTCAGTGTTGAACACTTGATCAACTTTTGATATAATAGTATTGGTTTAATATTTAACACTTGATTAATCCGTGAACAATATGTGAATAATGTTTATCGAATGTTCAACACTAGATTAATTTGAATTATTTTTAGAATTTGTTTTTTGCATGCATTCTTTTAATTTTTTTTTTTAAATAAGATTATTTAAGTGTTTGACTCTATCAAACTTCACCCTCTTAAAACAAATGAAGTACAGAAACAATAATAGGAGGAGCTCCCAACTCCAAAATCTATTAAAGCACAATAGTTATGACAAGCCAAGAAGAATCCCAAATATCAAAATTTGACATGAAATGTAATATCATATGTATCTCAAGTCATTTTAATCAATTAAATCTGATTCAAATTAAGTTAAATTTTTAAAAACAAAGATACATAGAAAATTTCAACTCATATTATATATATCTTAGTGAACCTTAGATCATATTAGTGAAGGGTCATCACATCTTCGAGCCCTTAGATCATACTGATCACTGAACCATACGATATCATACTATGTCATACCATAACATAATAAAGCAAATTTCAACTCACACGAATTATTTTTCATCATTCTGAGCAATTAGTAAAAAACTAGTCACAAAGAGACAAACTACCGGAGGACTTGAAAGTTTTAGATGAACCAACTCATTTAAATGAATTTAAAAGTATTCTCAGAATTGATTTACTTGGAGCAAATCATGTACTCACGAGTTAAATGATCGTACGAGCCTCAAATGAGTAGTATTTCAAGGACAATTTAGTACCTTATTATACATAAAGCAATATTAGATGAACCAAATGAAATTTCGAACAGACTAAAAATATATATATATCTTAGTGCAAATAAATACATTTTGACAGATTTATAAAATTATAATCAAGTAAATCAAATTAAATCGAATTAATTTATAATATGAATGAATCAAAATATATTAATACGGATCATACGATTGATATGTTTAGTTTAAAATTATTAGACAATAGAGATGGAAATAACATTCAAATTTAAAATTGTTACCCTATTTAAGAGTTTGAATGTGGACGAATATTCATGGTATCCAAATCAAATGGAGAATTTAAACGAGTTTGTGGGTTTGATACATAAATTGAAAACGGAAAAGGATGATAAATTAATAATAATCAGTAGAAGACTCTGGTTCACCAAATTTTTTGATACTTGATTGTTGACATTCGAAAATCTGATTCATTCGGTTCGATCAATTGTAAAACTCAATTTATGGACTAACTTTTTCGACATCTATTTTTCATTCCCAAAACTATTTTGGTTAAAAAAGTTTCAGTGTCCTATTTTGGGATTCACCAAATGTTTGCATGGCTTTAGGGTAAACAATTAATTCCGCTAGGTTAATCATATTAGAGTGTTGCGTGTACACACTGATCATAATTAACAACTAGCTTTTTAAAAGTTAGATTTGTATTTTGAATCAAAAGAGGAGAAGAATTGGTGAGGGAGAGTTGTTTAATAGAAAAATGGCTACTCCAATTATGTGGACTATACCTTCTTTGAATATATTAATGTATGAATGAAACCCTTCTCCTTGGCCCAGTAATAATCATAATATCCTCCATTAATTGGGATCTGGAAATTATGATTCTCCATTAATATAGAAATGGATATTAGTTTCTTTGTTTTTTCCTTTTACAAGCTTTTAACAAAGAAGGGACATTATGAACAAGGAAAGGTATGTGATCTTTTTACTTTGTTAATTGCATGATGAATAAAAAAGAAAAAAAAAAAGAAAAATCAGAATCTGGTTTTTCCTGCGAGTGCAAGTCATTTGGTAAGGGTAGGATTCGCCCTTAATGAGGGCCAGTAGAAAAGACAAGTTGGGGGTTGTTTTGCTGAATTTGTGTTTGGCAAAGTTATTATCCTGCGTTTCAACTAATAATTGATTTAGGGAAATAAAATATTAAATTTTTTAATAAAGTTTTAGATTTAAAATTTAAAAATAAAAAAATTTATATTAAGAAAATTATTCCATAAATAAGATTTTTATAAATATTCAAATCAAATAGATCAAAATATAACTCTGAATACCGATCCGAAGGAAAAAAAAAAAAGGTTATTCTTCTGCGTGCACTTTATTTCATTTGGAATCACTTGGGACAGGTGCTACCAACCACCACTTGTCCCCTTAAATCAAAAAAAAAAAAAAAAAATCATAACCCCAATTGAATTTAGAGGAGCTATGTAATTTTAATTTGCCTATATTTCATTTATAATATTTTTGTTTAAAGTAAAAAATTTTAATAAAAATATAAAAGTTTATAAATTTAATTATCCTTACTTTAATAATTTATTGCATTAAAAGTTTCGGGTATCTCAACCAAGTACAATTTCAACGTTTTCAATACACCTAAAGTAGAGTCAGATAGAAAGCTAAAAAACTGTTTTTTTCCAGCAAAGTTTTTGTTTTTTATTTTTTATTTGTTTTAACAAATCGAAAACGGATACTTTGTAATACAATACTTGAATGATTAAAAAGCGATTTAAAGACTTGTAACTAAGTTCTTTACTATTATAATTAAAAAAAAAATTCAATCTTAGTTGATTCGATAGTTGAACACCAGTATTTCTTAAATATAGACTTGGGTTTGATTCTTGTGTATGAAAAAAAGAGGCGTCGGAAGAATTTTATCCATTAAGAAACTTACCTAATTCAAACCAAATTTATTTGACTCCAAAATAATTATCAGAAATCAATGATTTATATAAAAAAATAATAATAATAGAAAACAAAAGACATCGAGTAATTAAAAAAAAAAAGAAAATCATTTAAGCCGACTATGATCGAATCCATGGCCAGTCACGATATCATTCAAGCGCTATTATTTATTCTAAATTGATGATAAACCAACCTAGAGAGAATTATACATAATGGATATCCGGTATATATATATATATTTATATATCAAACCCTTTTAGGTTAAGAGATCAGATACTCTATCCTCTTAGCTAGAGATCTTGAGTTCGAATCCTGAAAATGGAGAAAAAGGATTTGGGAGATCCAACCCCTTAATGGACCCTATAGTGATCGAATCGGATTAGTCGGGTAAAACCTGAATACTAGTATGTGAAAACAAAATATATATAAATATATTATATAAATATATATTTAGTGTATACATTTCTCGGTTGGGCCCAATCTGGGATAGGAACAGTACCCATATAACTGCCTCATATGGTTTCAGCCAATATTTCAAGCCCAAGCATTGTGGGCTTTCATTTTAAAAGGACGTCCCTGGACCTTCTTTGGGGGCCAGATTAGCTTCTCATGGTCATGACCCTCACTTGATCTTAGCCGAAAGGCCGAGAAAGGTATTGACCCTCACTCTTTACTTGTCATCTTCCCTCTTTACTTGTCATCTTCCCTGTTGATAATTACAAAATAAATAAATAAATAAATAAATGTTAACGTTTATGTCTCTTTTAACCCTTTGACGTAAATTCTATAAAATGAACAAAAAAATTTGCAACTTCAAAATCGGTTTCTATTTTGGTACGAAAATTAATGTCCTAACCTATTCTATTATTAATATTTTTATTTATAGAAAAATGTTGCATCATATCATCTAAATCCACCCAAAGTATTATTCTTTTGTTTTGTTAAACTTAGAATGTCTCAATCAAACACATTTAGGCCTTCGAAGCAAAGATAAATTATCTTTTACGGTTGACCCTGCGCCGGTTTTCTACACTTCTTTTTTGTTTCTGGGGGAAGCCTTACATGGGGGGGGGGGGGTACGGGATGTTGAATTCTTGTTCTTGGACAAGGGGAAGAAACTCCTGCGCTATTGCCTTTAAGCCAAATGGCTTGGTGGCACGGTTTTCTACTTGCCTAAGTATGGTTGTTTGCTTAGAAATGATTGTGCTTGGGCCAAATATAACCCTTTTGAATATTGGTTTTTGAACTAGATAAATACACCAAACTCTCGTGGGTGTAGCAGTAAGACATTGTACTCTCATATGTTCGAGTTGTGAAAATGAAGAAATATGATTTAGGAGAGTCAATCCCTTAATGGGATGTACAGTGCTTAAACTGAATTATTCAGTCAAAATGCAGAACTAGATAAATACAATACTTTGTAATTTATATAATATAAACATTTTTATAAATTTTCATATTATCATGTGTATTGTCTATGCCTCGCACCAGAACTTTCCTAGGCATGGGGCGTGGCAAGCAGGCCAAGCAAAGTATGTGCATTGGGAGAAGGCGACCCTGCCATTCCTAGATGGAGCACCGACGACGCGTACCAAACTTTCATCAAGGTCAATGTCGTCAACTGCTGGTTGATGTTCACGTGGGGCAAAAATTACCAAAATAAAAAAGTTGAATTTTTAAAATTTAAATTGGGTTGGTTAAAACCCATTAACTACACTACCTCCTAATCTCTATAACTTCCACGGAGGTTATTTTCCTTTCACAGGAAATTGACTCTAGAATTATGGGTGAAAATCAATTCTACGAAGGAGAAAGAATTCTATTTTTTTTTTGAGAGAAAAATAAGTGAGAATGCCATTTTTTGGTAAGAGAAAAATTCATTTCATTTGAGAGAGAATTAATTGTTGTGAGAATAATTAATTATGAGAGTTTTTCGATCGTTTACGAATCACCGGGTTAAGGGTTGGATCGTTGTGGTATTACGGTGATAGTTCGATTATTGTGACTATCATCCCGACTTCGAGAAATTCGCATTGGGAGTTCGCGGTTCCGAAAATTTCTGCATCACCGATTGAGATATATCGCGAACTCAAATTTTTACGATTCTGAAATTTTATTTATTGCTTCCGCTACGTGTATGTGTCACGAATTTCTAACATTGGTATCAGAGCATGTTAAAAATATTTTAAATAATTTTTCGGAATAAAATTTAGGTATAAAAATATAGGGTATAAAATTTGGGGTCCGGATCACGGATGAGTTTCGTGAATCCAATTATACCATTGTGTTACCCAAATCACGTAGAACACGAAAATAATTTTTTTCGTAATTTTCCGAGTACGTTTAGGATAAGAAAATTTCGATTGAAACATTCGACCGTGAATAGTGATCAAACCATTCAACCCCAAATTTGACGAGATTTAGGTCAAATCGGTTCATAAAAATGGTAGATCTGTGTTTGCCTCTGTTAGATCTATATTTTGATATATATATTGCATGTATTCTGTACCAGAACGTGAAATTTTCGAAAAATTGGTCGAAAAAACCCGAATTACAGACATTCGGGCGAAGAAGAAGCAGGCGCGTGTCACCCAGTAGGCGGGCGTGTGCACCACATGCACGAGAAAGGCGCGTCGAGGCACAGCGCTCAGGCGTGTGCAACTCACGCGCGCGTAGGCGCGTGAGATGTCGGGTCTGGCCGGGTTAGACCCAAACCGGTTCAGACCAGACCCGAACCGGGGATCCGGACTGGGTTCCTGGTCCTGACCCGCGTCCGGATCTGGATTCGGCCCAGGGACGCGGGCAGCGCACGTGCAGGCGCGTCGCCCGCGCGCCCACGTGTCAGGCATGTCTGCGGACACACGCACCGGGCGCGTGCAGGCGCGTGCTTGACGCGCTGCGTGTCCTGCACGTGCCCAGGCGCCTTCCCGGCGCGTGTGGGCGCGTGAGACACGCCGTCGGGGTCCTGGTGGCACGTGAACCCTCCCGGCGGCGCGTAGGTCGTCCTAAAATTGGAATTTTCAGATTTTTTGAGATTTTTGTGATAAAAAGTGTCTAATTATGGATTTTTATGTACTGAATCTTATTCCGAATGGTGAGATGCAATCCCGGATTATGGTGTATGGTATCCGTTGACCCATACGCTCATCTTGGGATTTATATTCGAGTCATTTTGGTTTTGGTGATTCGTAGGGTACATAAAATTGTGAACTAAGCATCAATATGTCACAAATGTCTTTTTTTTCTGTGCGACAGAGACATGGCTGTAACGAAAAATGTTGTTCTAGATCTCATAAAGGGAGACAAGTTGAACGGTGACAATTATGACATTTGGCACCAGAAGGTTCAGTTTGTCTTCGAGGAACAAGAGTTCGGGGAAGTTCTTAAAAATGAGATGGTGAACCCCGGGGAGGGTACCACGGCATAATCACGACGGGATCAGGAGGTGTATCGTGCTTAGAAAAAGAAGGATGACCAAGCGAGGATGATCATTCTTAGCAGTATGCACGATGAGCTGATTCCGATCTACGAGCAATATCCTACTGCACAGTCGATCTGGCATACTCTGAAAGAGCATTATGGCGCCCCGTCAGCTCCTAAGTTGAGGATGCTGACCTATAAATTCATCACTTATAAGAAGAGACACGATCATACCATGAAACATCATTTAATTTCATATGTCGAGTATGATCGCCTCTCTGAAGAATATGGGGGAACCGATGTCTGATGAGTTTAAGGTACTGGGTGTGATTCAGTCATTGTCTGATTCCTGGGATGTGGTTAAGACCTATCTCATGCACACCGAGAGTATTCGTACTTCCATGGACGTGAGTAGGCATTGTGAGCTCGAGGAGGAGCGTCAGGAGGTGGCTAGGTCTTCTTTTGCTCATGCTAACATTGCGGAGTCGAGTAAGGGCTCCCGAGGAGTAAAACGCAAGTGGCGCAAGCATGAGAAGAAGGCCAAGGGCCAAGACAAGAAGAAGCAATCTGCCAAGACCGACGACAGAGGACAGAAACGCAAGAAGAAGGAGCTCGATAAGAGTAAGGTCCAAGGCTACATGTGTGGCAAGACTGGGCATTTTGCACGCGAGTATGGCGAGCTAAAGGTAAGTCCTTCTTTTTTACATAGTTTGAGTTACGTGTCATCTAGTGTGATGCTCGCTAACTCTTCTCCTTTGTGGATTGTAGGCTCAGGAACTACGGACCATGTAGCTCGCGACAGGAGCGCATACGTGGAGTTCCGCCGTTTGAGTCCCCAGTCGAGGAGGCTATACGTGGGGAATGAAGCATTTATTGAAGTGAAGGGGATTGGCATTTGCAAGCTATTGCTGCGAAGTGACCAAGTCTTATATCTTCATGACGTTTTGTATGCTCCTGAGATTAGGCGAAATCTAGTATCTGTCCGGTGTTTGAATTTGTTAGGATATTCTGTGCTTTTGGGAAACTCTAAAGTTTCCATTTCTTATGATAGTACTTTGATATGTTCCGGTTTAGTCCTTTGTGGATTGTAGGCTCAGGAGCTACGGACCATGTAGCTCGCGACAGGAGCGCATACATGGAGTTTCGCCGTTTGAGTCCCCAGTCGAGGAGGCTATACTTGGGGAATGAAGCATTTATTGAAGTGAAGGGGATTGACACTTGCAAGCTATTGCTGCGAAGTGACCAAGTCTTATATCTTCATGATGTTTTGTATGCTCCTGAGATTAGGCGGAATCTAGTATCTGTCCAGTGTTTGAATTTGTTAGGATATTCTGTGCTTTTGGGAAACTCTAAAGTTTCTATTTCTTATGATAGTACTTTGATATGTTCCGGTTTAGTCCATGAGAGACTTTATATACTGAATATGATTTCTTTTTGTGAAATTTATTCTTCTTCTACTATTGCTTTTGCATCTGATAGTGTAGTGGATGATGTGAATGTATGACATAATAGGCTTGGCCACATAGGGCAAGAGAAGATGACCCGGTTAGCTACGAGCGGTTTGTTGGGCCTACTAACCTAGGTCCAGTTGCCCGTGTGTGAGTTTTTCCTTACGGGCAAAGCTACTAGAAAACCATTTGGGAAAGCAATGAAAGCTGGGATTCCATTGCAATTGGTTCATTCCGATATTTGCGGACCCATGAATGTAAGAGCCCGAAACGGAGCCACGTATTTTATTACGTTCATAGACGACTACATGCGTTTCGGTTACGTCTACCTGATCTCGCACAAGTCTGAGGCACTAGAGTGTTTCAGGAGGTTTATCAGCGATGTTGAAAATCAGCTAGACATGAGGGTGAAAACTCTCAGAACCGATCAAGGGCGCGAGTATCTGTTTGAGCAGTTCAAAGATCTCTGTTTCGATAGAGGCATTACTAAACAGTTGACTATTCCTGCTACTCCTCAGCAGAACGGAGTAGCCGAGAGAAGGGATAGGACTTTGTTGGAGATGGTGAGGTCAATGATGGCGCAGGCCAACTTACCTATCTCCCATTGGGGGGATGCATTGTTGACTGCAACCTACGTTCTTAACCGTGTTTCGACGAAATCCGTAGTCAGCACCCCATACGAGTTTTGGACAGGGAGACAGCCTGACCTTAGCCACTTGAGGCCATGGGGTTGTGCCGTGTATGTTCATGATTCCTCGCATCAGTATGACAAGTTAGGCCCACGAGGAAAGAAGTGTATCTTTATTAGATACTCTGAACAGTCCAAGAGACATGTGTTCCTAGGAGAACATACGGACGACACTGTCACTGAGATAAAGTCTCGTGATGCCACTTTTCTCGAGAGTGATTTCCCTAAGAGAGGAGAAATCGATCGAGACTTCACCTTCTATGAGATGGATGAGCCTAGTGGCTCAGCCGAGCCCAGCAGCGGGACTCAAGACCCTATTACGAATCTTGGTCATAGTGGGAGCGGTCCATCCGAAGGTGTGATGGCTCTCTCTCCTCGTAGGAGTAGTCGGGGACAAGTGCCTCGTCGCCGTTTCTCGATTGAGGATGAGATCCTCATTGTGACTCCCGAGGACGATGGAGAGCCGAGGACTGTACAGGAGGTTCTCGAGGGTTCAACAAAGGACCAATGGTTACAGGCCATGCACGAGGAAATGAAATCAATGAGAGTCAACGAAATCTAGGAGATAGTTGACTTGCCTGAGGATAGAAAGACCATTGGGAACAAGTGAGTTCTCAAGATTAAAAGAAAGACCGACGGATCGATTGAGAGGTACAAGGCCTGTCTGGTAGCCAAGGGTTACACGCAGACTAAGGGTATTGACTACAAGGAAACTTTCTCCCCAGTAGTCAAGTTTACATCAATCCATTTACTTTTGGCGATTGTTACTAGTATGGATCTAGAGTTACACCAGATGGACGTTAAGACTGCTTTCCTTAACGGGAGCCTCGATGAGGAGATCTACATGGAACAGCCCCCGGGGTTCGTTCTAGTAGGTCAAGAGGACAAGGTTTGTAGACTTTGGAAGTCGATATACGGCTTAAAGCAGTCATATAGGCGGTGGTACCTAAGATTTCACGAGGAGATGATATCTTATGGTTTTACGATGGTCGAGGAGGATCATTGTGTCTATCTAATTTGGTCCGATAACTCTTTTGTGATCCTGTCGTTGTATGTGGATGGCATAATATTGACCGGGAATGACATTCAGTATTTAATGACCATCAAAGTGTGGTTGTCATCCAGTTTCGACATGAAAGACATGAGTGAAGCTGAGTTCATCCTCGGAGTTCAGATCCAGACGGATCGCTCGAGAAAGATGTTGGCGCTTTCACAAGAGACCTACATTAGGAAAATTCTTGAGCGTTTTGGGATGAGTGACTGTAATCCCATAGATAATCCGATCGCCAAAGGTAAAGGCCCGAGTCTGGAAATGTGTCCGAAAACTCAGGAAAAAGTAAGGGAAATGCGTAAACTATCTTACTCCAGTGCAGTGGGAAGTTTAATGTACGCAATGTTGTGTACTAGACCGGACATTTATTATGCAGTTGGTCTGGTGAGCAGATATCAGGCAAATCCTGGAAGAGGTCACTGGAGAGCAGTGAAAAGGATTTTTCGATATCTAAAAGGAACTACAAACTTCTCATTGTGTTATGAAGGAAACGATTTGCGCCTTGTGGGCTATTCAGACGCCGACTGGGGAGGTGATTTGGATAAGCGCAAATCGACATCAGGTTTTGCTTTCTTGCTCAATGGCGGGACCATCTCTTGGAGCAGCAAGAAGCAAACTTGTGTTGCTCTATCTACGATGGAGGCTGAGTTCGTGGTTGACTCCGAAAACTACTGGATGACTTAGGGATTGTAGCGGATAGTGGAAGGCCAGTGATGATTTATTGTGATAATCAGGCCGCTATTGCTTACACTCGAGACTCTAAGTTTCATAGTAGGACCAAACACATTGACACCAGATTCCATTATGTTAGAGACATCATCGAGAATGGTGAAATGACTATTAAGTACATTTCGACACACAGTATGGTGGCTGACCCATTCACCAAACCCATCACTAGAGACTCCTTTCTATGGTATAGAGATTCATTGAGTTTGAGTATTTTCTGACATTTCTCAGTTTGTACTTTTTGATGACATTGATGCTTATCGATTTTTTATATATATGATTATAGTACATTATTCAGTCACTTTTGTGTTATATTTTCATTTTATGCACTTACTTTTATTGTCATATATATTCTGTGAAGTGATAATAAATATGTCAGGCAGACGAGGTCGACTCTTTCACACGAGTGAGCACCTCCGGCTCTGAGTGAGCGAGGATGAGACGGTTTCTAGCTGTAAGAGATTTTGAGAGTGACCATACTAGAATATAAGTCGCCCTGATACATGTTCAGGATGAAGTCATATGCGAAATGACCGACATGGACGTACCCACATCCATGTTACCTGTGAGTAGCCAGGTTTGAGATCTCGGATATCACCTGTGACTCGTGATATTGTCTCTGAGATCTCTGGGTAAAGTCTTATGTGTACACTGAGTCCCTATACCTGTACAGTGTTAGAAAAATCTGACATATGCTCTTTTGAGAGATGGAAGAATAACACTGTGGCACGTATTTCATACCGCGTGTGAAAATATGACTTGGGATAGTGGGAGCTGTATTACTTGAAACAATAAATTGAAATTTATCCCCCAAGCCCCACTGTGTGAGACCCGAGATCCACTGGGTGGGATATCTTGTACCCTTATTACTTTCGGCTGTTTCTTGATGTTTTGATTTAGTATTTGCTACTTTAGTCTGTTTACCGATGATCCGGAAGATAAATTGAGGTCTGAGTGATAGGTCTATGAAAGTAACTGAGTTGGGACCGATAGGCTCGAGTTTGGGAAAAGGAAAGATCAATTGACATTGCATCACTTGTATTCACCGACCGGTCTTTTATGTTCATCTATGTAGGGATTTGGATATAATAGTGGATACATAATCGAGCGATATATGAGGATTACTTTCGATGAGGAAAATAGCTCGATGGATGCAATCAGTCTTGGATCTGGGGTATTGCGAACTTTCTTTTGATACTAACGGTGACTACTCGATCATCCTAACAGATGTATCGAGAAGTTTTTGTTTGCAGGTGTACTTGTTAGTCGCACGACGTCCAACCTTGTATGAAAACCCTGTAAGGTGATATGGTGGATCGCATGAGTTGTGATCTTATGACGGAAGTAAAAATGTCCTCATGTACAAGTGAGAGATGTTGGTTGATGCCCACGTGGGGCAGAAATTACCAAGGTAAAAAAGTTAAATTTTTGAAATTCAAATTGGGTTGGTTAAAACCCATTACCTACACTCCCTCCTAATCTCTCTCATATAACTTCCACGGAGATATTGACTCTAGAATTGTGGGTGAAAATCAATTCAACGAAGGAGAAAGAATTCTTTTTTTTTTTTGAGAGAAAAATTAGTGAGAATGTCATTTTTTGGTCAGAGAAAAATTCCTTTCTTTTGAGTAAGAATTAATTGTTGTGAGAACAATTAATTGAGAGGGTTTTCTGATCGTTTACGAATCACCGGGTTAGGGGTTGGATCGTTGTGGTATTACGGTGATAGTTCGATTATTGTGACTATCATCCCGATTTCGAGAAATTCGCATTGGGAGTTCGCGGTTTCGAAGATTTTCTGCATCACCGATTGAGATATATCGCGAATTCAAATTTTACGATTCTGAAATTTTATTTATTACTTCCACTACGTGTATTTGTGACGAAATTTCTAACATCAATCATTTCTCTTTTTTTTTTTTTTTGAAACAAAATATGACGTAAGTTCTGGTACGTTAATGCTTTGATTGATATACAACCTGCACATGTTTGAACGAAGCAACAGCATCTAGCAATTTCATTTTTTCTGTTAGTTTGTGCTGGAAATTACTTCGTAAACACTTGGGGAGCTTCTTGGTACCTTCAATCCCAATCCAGTGCAATGAATTTTTGTACTTTTATCAGAAACAGAAATTAAAGCCTTCACGGATAATTACTTCCTTGCAGACTGTATGGAGCTGTGACTTGTGAGTGTGTTGTCTGTTGCAATTAAAACTATTTAATGTCACCCATTTTGGCTGGTTCCTGCCTCCCGCTTCATGCTCTACAAGCATCCGAATATCAGCTGCTGTGTGTTTACGTCAAATCCAAAAGTTTCATTTTCTAAAAATGGGAAAATTTTAATCATACTATTAAAAATATAAATAATTTTTATTTATAAATTATATTTAAATTATTTATGACTAAAACAGTTTGACTAATTACATTAATATCACACTGAATGATCGTATCTTTTTATTTAAAATAATTGAAAATAGGTTGATATTAACTAATTAAATATTTCTGAATAAAAATAATTTAGAGTTGACTTTAAAATAAATACTATTTATATTTCTAACAACATAATTATAATTTTTTCTATAACTTACAGCTAAAAGAATTCTGTCTCTCCCCCCCAAATAAAAACGTCAGTCTCTCTCTCTCTCTCTCTCTCTCCCCCCCCTTAAATAAAAACATCAGAGTCTCGCACGTCATTCTAAGCATCAACTTAGGACTTGCCTCCTCTCCCTTGACATATTTGTGTTCTTGTTGCGCCTATGAAGCTTGCCTTAGCTATCCTAGTTATTAGTTTCTCTGATTTTGAGCTCCTCCTTGGTCCAGTCTTCCCCGGCTTATACTGCACCAGCACCATCCTCAGGAGTCAGGTATAACACAATTCTTTTGCCATTAATTGTGAACATTTCTTTCTTTTGCCTCTATTTAAAGCTTTTCTTAGGTTGTCCTGATATATGTTGAAGTTGGACATTATTTGTTTTGGTTGAAAATGGAAAGTTGATTGTGGACAAAAGTGCGCAACAAGTTGTGCTAAGGCAGGTGTGAAGGACCGATGCCTCAACTACTGTGGCATCTGCTGCCAAAAGTGCCAATGTGTGCCTTCAGGGACCTATGGAAACAAGTCTGAATGCCCCCGTTATCAAGACATGTTGAACAAAAAGCGCAAGCCTAAGTGCCCTTGAATCTGATTTCCAACATTTTAATGAGAAGAAGGGTCAACAGACGCCACCAGTGTTTCCTACTGTCCGAGCTCGACCAAAGTCTTGTACTAGAGTGAATGTGTCATGTATGTGCAGTCATCCACGGTCTTGAAAATTGTTATTTATAAGAGAAGTTGGGTTTCTTTTTGCATTCATTTGCTTGCGGTAAATTTAGTGTGCCTATCTCTAATATAAATGCTATCATTTTCAAAAGGTTTGATGTTATTAATTATTTTATATTGTAATACTTTCTCTCCTATACATTGAGTAATATATTCAATAATATAAAATACTCTAATTCAGGATCACTCTTTTACCATCTTTTATTTTGCATGATTACTATCTATCCAAAATTTTAAACTAGTGAAATGAGATGTTAATTGTTTCGAATGTTAACACTCTCCCTTATGTGGTTCTTAATTTATCCAATCATGTGAAAGTTCTAATTGAAGTGAGAGGGACATGAGATGACTCAAATTCAGAAACTCTCGTTCTTATATCATTTTATTTTTTGTTTCACTTCCATACACTCCAAAATCTTAAATTAGTCGAAATAAATATTAGCTATTTTGTATTTTAATAAACCCTCTCACGCATTTAGTAAATCTAATTTCAATGGGATTTTAAATGGAGTAAAGGAGAATAAGTTGAATTTCGAACTTTCTTTACTTTTATATTATGTTATATTTTGTATTACTATTGATTTTACAAAAAATTTAAGCCGATGCAAATATATGTTATATTATGCAAATAAATGTTATTTCATCTGTTTGGGATGAAAAGGATTCATTAGAAGTGTTTGAGGTGGGTCTTGCTTTTACAGATCGGGCTCCTTCTTGACTCGAACAGCAACTTAGATGAAGGATTCAAAACCTGCAAAAGATCACCAGAGGGTACTTCAACAGGGAAGGTTCTGTTGCTCAAGTCAGAAAAAGCGGTTTTCAAATGGAATTAGAACAAACTGAGATAAAGAGAGGAAGAGCGGATCTCTGTGTGACTTGTGTGCCGAGTGTTAAGTCAAGGGAACTTACCTAAGTTTTAGTATATCAAAAGCTTTTATATGAGAGGCAGCGAGAGCCGTGTTCATTTGGGGTATTCAACCCTCGTTCCTCCTTTCATGCTGAAGTTTCATCTCCCACTGGCGGCACTTTTCTTTTAACCAATTAAGAGACAATCTTATTGCGTTTAAACGTTAAAGTTTGATAAAAAGAGAAATAGACAAATGAATTTGGATGAGATGACTATTGTGTTCATGCCATATTTGAAATCTAGTTTCCGACAACTTTTACGTTGATAAATTTAAGGAGCACATCGACCTGGATTCAAATTTTTGTGTTATAAATTTACTAGTCAGGTCAACATATTGATATATCAGGTCGACCAGTTTAATCTGTCGACAAATTTATCTTGATATGTTGATTAATTTTAAATTCCTAATCGAATTGAACAATTTTATATTGACCTTTTTAAACTTTTCTGTTAAAGGGCTTGTCGACATATTAAAATTTTAAGTTGACATGGTTCTGTGCCAAAATTAATTGGTGGACATAGAGAGTTTATATTGGTTGACATACTTCAGTGTGTCGACATATTCTAATAAGGCATCGACATCTCCATATTAAGAACCAAAAAGCTTTGTTAATATATTAAGGATTTCAGGTCGACATGATCCTGTTTTAGAACAAATTGGTGGACATGACATATTTGAATTGGTCGAAATATGAAGGTGGGTCAATATATTTTTACTTCTAAGTCGACATAGTCCTATTCAAAAATAAATTGTTGGACCTGATACTTTCAAATTGATCGACGTATTTAGTGTGTCGACATATTTTAGATAGATGTCGTCGTGTGACTCTTAAGGAAAATTAGAATGGATCGATAAGTTGGGGCATGTCGACTTTCTTTATTTCTTATTAATGTTCTTCGTCGACATAGAAAACAGGTTGACAAATTTAATTGTTCAAGTGGACCAATTTGGAGGTCATGTCAACAGGCTCTTTACTCACGTTGACAAGTGTGGAAAGGCTTTCTCAGGTCGACAAGTTTTCGAGAAGTGTTGACAAACTCTTACTTAGACAAACATTGTTGTTTTGATATTTAGGTCAACAAGGGTTATTAACAGGTCAATATGTTCATGGTACTGTTTAATTGGTCGACATGGTTCTTAGAATTGGTTGACCTGGATGGGTAAGTCGACATAGATTGACAATAAGTCGTCAAGGTTAACAGGTGTATGATTTTATAGACTTGTTTCCTAATATTCTTTTAATTATCTAAGTTAATTTCTCTCTTTTTATCATTATCAAAACCTAACATTCTCAACCTCTATGTTTGAACTTTCTCCTCCTCCTAATCCTTCTTCTTATTTTAATTGTGATAATATACTGATGGACATTGTTTGTTTAGGTTTGTATGAAGATTTTTGTGCTACAAAGTGTGCAGCAAGATGCGACAAGCCAAAAGAGAACGATAGATGCCTCAAGTACTGTGGCATTTGCTACCAACGTTGCAAGTGTGTGCCTTCAGGGACTTATGGAAACAAGTTTAAATGCCCGTGTTATAGAGACATGTTGAATTCCAAGGGCAAGCCTAAGTGCCCTTGAATTTTGATTACCAACTTTCATTTAGCTACCTCTCTCTTTTCTTTCGCTTCTAGAAATTAAGTTTGCACTAATTATAATATGATTATTTATTTTTATTCTTAGGAAATATGAATAAACCATGGGAAATATTCGTAGGGTGGCCATTGCAATCAAAGTTATGTACTAAATCATTTATAGTATTGTAATTCTCTTCTCTGTTTTTTTTTATTTGTCTCTATTTTACTTTAATAAAAGATTTTACGCTGACTGTCAACCTACTTCAACTCTACTCTATTATCCAGGTTTAGGATTGGTCTTGGCGGAGTTCTTAAGATTTTTTTTTGGTTAAAAAAAAAATAATCCTATATACTCCAAAACGTCCCAAGAACAATCCAAAACCTAAACTCAAAGATCAAGTTTTGGATTGTTCTTGGGGAATTTTGGAGTATATATGATTGATTTTTTTTTTTAGAACTTAATGCAGGGATCAATTTGATCAACTAATGATAATTCAGAAACTATGTGGATAAAAATGTTTAATAATATTAAAAATATAGGTAGGGAGTTTCTTGGCGTATCTAAAGGGCGGGCCCTAATAGGTAAGGAGTCATGATGGTGGAATAAGGAAATCCAAACTACTATACGAACAAAACGGGAGTATTATGTAAATCTTAAAAATAGGAGAAATAATGAAGCATTTGAAATATACAAGAATACAAAGAAAAAAGTGAAAAAGATTGTCCAGAAATCAAAATATAAAGTGTATAATGAATTATATAAGAAGTTAGAAATCAAAGATGGAGAGAAAGAGATTTACAGAATAACCAAATTAAGGAAGAGAAAGGGAAAAGATTTAAATAGTGTTAGATATATCAAAAGTGAGACTAATAGTATACTTGTGATGAATAAGGATATAAGAAAATATTGAAGAGATTATTTTGATAACTTGTTCAACATGGAGGGTACAAAAGATATCGACAATACCTATAGAAAAGATAAATAGGGATTTCAAACATAAAATTCGTTCTCATGAAATAAAGAAAGTTTAAAGAGAATGAATAATAATAAAAGTTTAGAACCTGATGACATCCCTATAGAGATGTGAAAATGCTTAGAGGAGGTCGGGATAACAATGTTAACAGATCTTTTTAACAAAATTTGATAAATCAAGAAGTTGCCCAAAGTATGGAGAGAGGGTACACTTATACCATTATATAAGAATAAAGGGAGATATATAAAACTGCTCCAATTATAATGGAATTAAATTTATAGGTCATACTATGAAATTGTGAGAAAAAGTGATTGAACATAGATTGAGATTGGAGATAAATATGTTTCAGAATCAATTTGGATTTACACCAAAACGATCTACTACCGGGGCAATCCACTTACTAAAACATCTGATGGAGACATTTAGGGTATAGAAGAGAAACTTATATATAGTATTCATTAACCTAGAAAAAGCATATGATAGAGTTTCAAGGGACATGTTGTGATAAGTGTTGATGAAGAATGAGATTTCTATAAGATATATCAATCTTATTAAAGATATGTATGATGAAGTTGTCACCAATGTACGAACTTGTGGGGGGATAAATGATAACTTCCCAATAAACATTAGACTCCACTAAGGATTGGTATTAAATCCAATTCTATCTGTAATAGTGATAGATGAAATCACAAAGAGCATCCAAGATGAAATATTATGGTGTATACTCTTTGTAGATGATATAGTGTTGATAGATTAAACTAAAAAGGTTATTAATACTGAATTGGAGTTATGAATGGATACACTAGATTCCAGAGAATTCGGATTGAGCAGATCTAAAACAAAGTATACGAAATGCACATTTAGTGATAATCATCAGAGTAGTGAAAAACCGATTAGGTTAGAAGGACATGATATACTAAAAAGTGAACGTTTTAGATATCTCAGGTCTATTATCCAAAATGAAGGCAATATAGATGAGATGTAAATCATAAGATCTAAGCGTGCTGGATGAGATGAAGAAAGACATCTGAAATTCTTTACGATCGCATTACTCTATGATACCGAATGTTTGCCTATTAAGCAAAAATAAGAGCAGAAAATGGTTGTATCTGACATGAGAATGTTAAGGTGGATATATGGTAAAACTAGAAAATATGATATTAGAAATGAAAAGATACGCATTAAATTAGTAGTGCGCCCAATTGTGGATAAAATGCGAGAGTATCGCTTGAGGTGGTTTGGGCATGTGTAGCGAAAACCCAAAGATGTATCAATTAGGAAAATCGAGAGTTTAAATATAGGAGACTTAGTGAAACGATGAGGTAGACCATTAAAAATTTAGATGCAATGTATTTGAAAAAAATATAACAGTTAAATGGTTAACTAAAGAGATGATTTCAGACAGAAATGAGTGACGTAGGAGAATTAGAGTAAGTTAAATCATTAGTTTTCATATTATAAATATATTTAGATAGTGTGTGTGTGATTTTTTTTAATTATATTATATTTGTCTCTCAAACGGTCGATCTCAAATTTTGAGATTAAGACTCAGGTTGTTATTGTTGTTAATTCTCTTCTCTTTTTAATACATGTTGGGGTTCTTTTCACATTTATTTGCTTGTACCAAAGTTTGAAGATTTATGATTGCTTGGATTAGTACTAGATTAATGGAATTCAAAGGCAAAGTCAAGCGGAATGTTTATCTCAATAACTAGTCTAGTACAAACAAAAATAAAATCTTTCAAGCAAGGGGAATAAATCAAAGTGGGACACAACACCATATAAAGAGATCAACATAAAATCAATCACAACAAGACTTTACATCGTCGTGTTACTCTAAAGGGATTGTACATGCACTATAACCTGAAATCAACATTTATAATTTTTTTCCAACATAGAGATCACAAGATTCACAACGTAGCTGCTAAGAAAGGCTTAATGTTGAGCTTAATCATAATGAAAAATCACTTGATTTCATTTCAACATAAACTGACGCCAAAAGGGGGGAGAGAGAGAAAGAGAGAGAGAGGTCTACTAGAAAGAACATAAGGCATGTTGGCCAAAAACAAAGTGCAAGTTGATTAAGTTGTCGATGTGATGCTCACTACCTTGGAAAAATGCAGAACCTATATAAAAAGAGAAAATGTTTCAGGAGAGCTTGCATTAAAGCATGACCAACTATGACTTGCTCAAACATGTTACAGTGAGAAATGGTTTGGACTTCTGTTTTGTTCTTCTTTTGGTAGAGGATGAACATGAAATTTGTTAAAAGTATATAGAATGGAGACACAAGTGTAGATTATATAGCCTGATGATACGAACCAAAAAGGCCCTAACCATATTGGGCCCAACACCTGTCTGCAACGCTGCGAATAACCCTTGGCTGCCCAGTTGTTTAATCAGTCAATTCCTCCATATCGGCTAGCCGTTTGGCTTGTTACTATCATAAGGTCTAGGCCCTCCGAACCTCCCAACACGTTGGGTACCTCGATCAAAATGTGTCATCAATACGAAATCTATCTCCCAAACGGGTAGACAATGCCTATGCTTTTTCTCTCTTGGCACACACCGCTCATGTCTTAATCGATGAACAGTTGACTTGATGCAATGCTCACTTAGTGATCAATGATCATCATCTGACTCGCTAAGGTAAATATCCTTTACTCCTACGAATATGAAAAGAATCTCCCATAAATAGAAGGGAAACCTCCAACACAAGGAAGGGAATCCACACGACTGTCTAGACTTTCCAAATTGAAGGTTATTGAGATCTTTTGGAATCTTTTCGCCATGATACCATGATCTTGGGACGCTTTCATGAGTAAACTAGGGTTTCCATGCCCCGCTAACACATTTTTTTTGTACCAGATAACTATATATTCATCATGAGGACAATTGATTAGGTACGTCTCCCTCTCCACTGAGTTTACACATGACATTACTAGACTTCTATTTTAGTTTGTTCTTTTCTTTTGAAAACCATTCTCTAATTTGAGCATCAAAACCTACCCCACCGAAACACCCTCTGGTAGTTTTTTAAAGGTTCCAATTAATCAGGACCATTAGATGAGTAGACCATCCCTTTCAAGTTAGTAGAACCATTATCTACGGAACTAAACCTACCTCCAACAGATTGTTGCCATCTATGAGAATAGAGTAGAAAGAAACCCATCTTGCCATCACCTTGCTTTGTTGAAATGCCTTCCCGAAGAGTAACAAAGGTCTCCTCCAGACTAGCATCCCTGGTGGAAGGGTGCACCGCCTCTTCAATGAAAACCACACAACATCTCATTATTGCTAATCCACCTGAACTGCAGCCTCTAGCTAGATACCATAGCCACCACGCAGCATCAGTCGCTTCTGTTCTCTAGAAAGAGCCACTCAACCCCAGGTAAAGAGGTTGGAGTCAAGATTACAAAATAAAAGCAAACAGTTGGAAGAATTTAGTCATACTCTTCGATCGGGAGCTCAATCTTCCTCCCACGAATGAGGCCAAATGTGCACAAGGAGACTTGAGCCCAGAGAATACTGAGAACCCTCGGTGATATCACGACATGATCCTAATAATCTAAGAAAATAGGTCGAGGAGCTCATGGCTAATGAGCTAAAACAAACAAACATGAGAAGAGACGAACCTGTCCAATATCTCTCGAGACTCTCACCTTTCGACCTTAAGATTGTTTTGGAACCAATATCTCATGATGTGCTTCTTCCTCCCCTAGAAAGGTATGACAACACTAATGACCCTAGGGACCATGTCGCCTACTTCATCACTGTGATTGTCTCAAGAGACATGATGAATGCCATCATGTCCAAGCACTTCCCAACAAGCTTGAAAAGCAATGCCTTGACGTGGTTTAACTCGCTCCCCCATTCAATGTTAAAAGTTTCTTTCAGTTGCGACAGAAGTTTGAGGCACACTTTGTCATTAGCAAGGGTCCAAGAGAAAATCTACATATCTCCTCTCACTGCGACAGAGAGACGACGAGCAACTAAGGGACTTCCTTAAGAAGTTCAAAACTGAAATGATGAAGGTCTCCAGTCTGGATTATTCGATCATACTGACCATGCTACTCACAAGACTACGACATCTATCACTAAGAATTCCCCATGTTCTATCCAAGAGTTCCATGCTCATGCAGAAAAGTACATAGCAATAGAAGACACCGAGGCCTTCGACAGGCGGTGCAATCGAATGGCTCCAAAGTAGCATAGCCGATCACCTCGATGGTCGTCCCCTAAGAAGGCCTGCCAAGGGCTGCCACAACAATGAAAGTTCACCAGCTACACCCTCAACCAAGTGCTTCTTTATTCCGGAATAAATCTTATATTAGATGGCTCCCTCGTCCCACGGAAGATGATCCCAAAAAGGACAAACTTGGTACTGCTATTTTCATCAGGACAATGAGCATTTCACCGACGAATACAAAAAACTAAGGGATGAGCTTGAGTTCCTCATCCAAAGTGGTCGACTCCAAAAATTTATTAGTACAGAGAAGGAAGGCATTCCTCCTTAGGGCTCCCATAATCCTAAACAAGAGAATGAATGAATTTACTAACCGATTCCAAGGGACACCCTCAATTGACCTAATGGAGTAATTCTCCAAATGTAGGGCGGATACGAGCCCTCATGATCTTACCTTCTGAGTCATATCCCACAAGCATTGCACCAATGCAATCTAGTAAATGCTCGAACAAACGAGGAGGGGCACCTAGTAGCCCTAATTTTTCATAAGATTGAGATGCCTAGCTCTCCATCCAAAGAGGTCCTTGCCACTCATGCAGGGAAACCATCTAAGAGGAAAAGGCCTATGATCGGCTTCAATGATAATGACTTAGTAGGAGTAGATCCCGATCGACATGACTCCTTTATCATTACGGCCAAGATTGGGCAATACGAAATCAAAAGAATTTTTATCAATTAGGGAGCCAGATGCAATCTCTTGTATTGGAATGCTTTGCAGTAGATGGGTTACACCTCGGGACACTTGTAACCTCATGTTGGACCAATTAAGGGGCTCTCAGGCAAATCTTGTGACTCTTAGAACTCCACCCGACCATACAACAGTTTCGGCCATGTTTAATGTGGTTAAGCTTTCCTCTCTCTATAATACGATCCTAGGGCGCCCTCGTTTGAATACCCTAGAAGCACTACCGAACACGAAATTCATGAAGGTCAAATTTAGGATCCCTAACGGTATCAGGACTCTATTCTGCGATTCGAAGCCCTCGGTGCTTCCCCCCACGTAAACTCTAAGTCTTTCTCTTTACAATCGTTTCAGTACTGTGCCCGGACCTCTGACATTTACTCTTAGCACTCGATTTGCTTGTTATTAATCTTTTTTCATAATAACATGTTTTGTCTCTTCTTATGTGCTAATTGAGCTAAAAGCGGATTCTATCATTAAGGATTTATCTTCTCGAACGGGCAAACATCGTCCTATCATATTGTTAGGGATCTATCTCTCCAAATGGGCCAACGTTGTATCGTCCTATCGTTAAGGATTTATCTCTCCGAACAGGCCAGCATCGTTCTGTCCTATCGTTGGGGATCTATTTTCTCAAACGGGCCAACGTCGCCCCATCCTATTGTTAGGGATCTATTTTCCTGAACAGGCCAACGTCACCCTGTCCTATCGTTATGGATCTATCTTCCCAAATGGGCCAATATCACCCTGTCCTATCTTTAGAAATCTATCTCCCAAATGGACCAATATCGTCCTGGCTATCGTTAGGGGTTTATCTCTCCGAATGGGTTAACGCTGCCCTATCCTATCGTTAGGGATCTATCTTTCCGAATAGACTAACATCGTTTTATCCTATCATTAGGGATTCATCTCCCTGAACGAACCAGTGTCACCCTATCCTATCATTAGAGATTTATCTCCCCAAATGAACCAACGTCGCCCTATACTATCCACAAAAATCAACCTCTTTGAATGAGCAAGTGTCACCTAGTCCTTCTGAATAGAGCTTGTGGGTGGGGACTTGACTCCCTGGACGAACGTGTATTGCCTAACTCACTCGATGCATGTGAATTGTTGAACAGAGCCTACCAAACGCTCACAACTACTCCTATCAACTGGAGGGAAATGACTCCCCGATAACGATACCCGTCAAGGAGCAATCTAGCTGACATGGGGCGCTAAGCAAAATGAAAACAAAAGATGCATTTCATTTGCATGCCTGGAAAAGAGTACAAGAAAAGTCACAAAAGAAAAACAGAGATCTCGACTAGGGGATAGGTAGATCATTAGGCTCTACAGGAGCAGCAGGCTCGGGCTCAACAATAGGATCCTTAGTGCTTAAGAGCATAGTGTTCACTAACCCCGCTTGCTAAATGATCTTCATAGCACATTGAAACCACTTTGACAGTTCGCACTAAGCACTCGTATCCCTTACGATAACGGCCCTCAGATCGGCCAACTCTCGATCAGCAGATTGGAGGGATCGGCCACGTATCTCAACCAGTTTCTTCAAGGGCCTCAAGGGATGCCTTGCACACCCTTTCCTCCACCTCTAGTTCCTTATACCCCTGAAGGGCCACATCCCGTTTGGCCCACAGTTGCTCTATCTCCTTAGCACGGGCATTTATAATAGCCACCGAGGACCTTGCCACCTCAAACTCCCTTTCCTTCTACAAAAGGGCCTCCTCTAACTGAGAAATGTCGTTTGACGTCTGGTCAAATCGACGCCTCATTTGACTCAGAATCTGCTTCTTACACTACTTCTGAAACTCTACCAGAGCTATAGTCTACACAATTGAACACTAGTCAACAAGCTAAAAAGGGAAAAGCTTACAAGAGCAAAGAAAAAGAAAAAAGAGAGCACCATCATGACTGTCGAGAACGAGGCCTTGTCGCCCTGCTCAAGAGAGAGCTTGTTCAGCTCCAAGTCATAATGATAAAGATCCAACTGATCGGCTATTTGCCTCCCTTCAACAATGTCCACATAACAATGACAGCATTGTCCCATGTTCCTTTGAGCCCCTGTGCCTATCAAAAGATCAAACGAGGAGGGGACAACGGAGCACTTCCTTCCCAAGCACTTTTTATTTGCCCTTTATCTGAGGACAATAGCGGAACAACAACAGACAATCCCGCATCGGGTCCCTCTTTTGAGTCGGAGCTAGCATCTTCAGAATGCTTTGGGAAAAGTCCCCACCTCTATTGAAGCTCAGGGACATAGCCATCTTCCCTCACCCATGTACCCTCACCAATCTCATCGCTAGAATGCTCGCCTTCGCCTGCATCCACTGGCTCATTGGCAATCGATCGAGCAGACTCACGTCTCTCTAGGCTCTCGCTACTCTTCCTCTGGGGACTCTTGCAATTGAACTCATCTTCTTTTAACTCTCAATGAGGCAAGTGGGGTCGAATCGGGCGAACGAGCCCTCGACGTACTCACGGTCCCTTTTAGGGCCCCTAGTAGCCTTTCCCTCATCCGACAATTAACGGTGATCTCTTTTGAATCCTCCTTTATGGGGAAATGTAGGTAGTCCACAAGCTTCTTCTTTACCTTCTCAACCAACAGGGGCCTCTCAATTCCCCTCCTTTCACCAAGCAAAAGACTCACTAGTCACAACATCTCATGTTTAAAAGATGATTGATCCAGACGCTTCTTCGCGAAGCTTACAGTACTCTCCTACAGATTGGACAAAGCCCAAATTATGACAATCTTTATAGGGCTTTAACTCAGTGAACGGGTCCGCATCGGGTGCTGGAAGCCTCAGCCTTAAACCTTCTCTCAAGAACTCGATAAAAAAGTACTTGTACGTCTAACTCTTGTCGATGGTCTCACTGTCGACAAACTTCCATTTTGACTATTGCCGAATCTACAAACAGAACCAACCTCTGGTAAAACCCCTTATTCCCATATTTTTTCACTGTGAATACAGATACTAGGACTTCGAAATCAAAGCATAATCAACAAAACTCATCAGAGAAATAAGTGATACCACTAAATGCCAAACACTGGGGATCAACAAAGTGGGAAATATGTTCCAACGTAACAGGACCCTCGCAATGGGGTCGGTGTAGGGTACCTTCAAATCGTATCTCACTGATTACTTGTACATCGGGACTCGATTCCCCGAGGTCATGTTGGCTCTATCGGCGTTAGTCGCTGATACGATCTCAAGGTCATCGACCAACTGCTTCGCGTCTTTTATTTTGCATAGTTCCTTCTGTGACATGGTGCTCCTAACATCTCCGATGCCCAAAGACGAACCACAGGATGAACCCTTGGTCATTTCTCTATGAAGATCCTCACAGAAAGCCAAATCACCGAAAAGCTCAATCACCAAAAAGGTGAAGAAGATAATGGGGGACCAATCAATAAACGTTTAAAATAAAAGGCGTGTTGGAAATGGTTCATGGTAACCAAAGCGACACATATTGCAGTTAATGCCTTGATTAGCAAGATTCAAAGGGTCTTATCTAGACTATAATCCTGATGTTCCTCCTCCAAAGCAACAACAGGGGTGGAGGCAAATGATGATATATGACCAAAACGACCCAAACCATATTGGGTCCAACACCAGTTTGCAACGCTACGAATAACCCTTGGCAGCCCAGTTATTTAGTCAGTTGGTATTCTCTCGATCGGCTAACTATCTGGCTTGTTACTATCATGAGGCTCTAGGCCCTCCGAACCCCCCGACTCATGGGGTACCTCGATTGAAACGTGTTACCAATACGGGATCTATCTCCTAGATGGATAGACATGGCTCATGCTTTTTCTCTCTTGGCACACATCGCTTATGTCCTGATTGGTGAACAGTTGACTAGACGCAATGCTCACTTAGTTATCGGTGATCGTCACCCAATTCGCTAAGGTAAATATTCATTTCTCCTATGAATGCGGAAAGAATCTCCCATAAACAAAAGGGAAACCTCTTAACACATGGAAGGGAATCCACCTCACTGTTTAGACTTTCCAAATTGAAAGTCATTAAGATCTTTTGGAATCTTTTTTGCAATGATCATATGATCTCGGGATGCTTCCGTTAGGAAACTAGGGTTTCCACGTCTCGCTAACACACGTCTCATGTATCAGATAACTATATATTCATCATGATGACAATCGACTAGGTATGTCTCCCTCTCTGTTGAGTTTACACACGATATTACAAGACTTCTTTATCAGTCTATTCTTTACTTTAAAAAACCGCTCTCTAATTTGAGCGTCACAGTCTCCCCCGTCAAAATAACCTCCGATAGTCTTTTGTAGGTTCCAATTGATCAAGACCCTCAGACAAGCAGACTATCCCGTTCGAGTTAGTAGGGTCATCATCTATAGAGTTAAACCCACCTCTAACATAGCCTATTCTGGGAGTAGGACATTACGAATCGAAGCACATATACTTGCTTCCGACAATGTATATTGGGATTTTGCTGAACTTATAATTCAATTAGAACCATCTCCGGCCTCCTTAGAGGTTCTGAATTTGAAACTTCCTACTTAACCCAAAAAAAAAAAAGGGAACATTGGGATTTTGGTTTTGAAAGGCTTTAAAAGAAAGAAGCATGTCATATCAAGCCTGAGTATTCTATTAGCAAAGCATCCGAATTCTCTAAAAGTTCAAATTCAAGTTTATTTTAGGAATAATTTCATAGAACTTTTTATCCTTTTTTTGAATTAATCATAAACCTTCTTTTAATTTTTTTTAATTAAATTCTATACGCCGAGTTTTAGTGACAATTCTAATACTACGATGGAGTCATGAACAAAGTGTAGATTATGATCAAATAAGTCGTGTGATGTCCAACATGACATTGATGTCTCTCAAATAAGTAAGGCCACATCGATATTATCTATTTAAATTTTAAATTAACACACCCGACAGTAATAAAAAAAAAAAAGACAAAAAATAAATATCAACGTAAATTTTTAGACATAATCAGCTCATATAAAGTTCATGGAGTAGTTACGTCAATGCCATATACAATATCACGTCTATTTAACATTAAAGTGTACAATCCTTTTTTTTTTATATATAAAAATATATAACTAAACGAAATTAAATCAATAAACAAAAGATGAAAATGAAAAAAATTTATCGTTTAAGTTATTCTTATATATAATCTATTTGTACTTTAACCAAAATTCAATGTTCAAAACTAATTAAAAAAATGATTTAGAATTAAATTAAAAAAAATGTAAAAGATTTAGAAATGGTACAAGAATTAGAATTTCGTATGTAATTCCCTTTTTATTTTACTAATGGCGATTAAAAGTGGTTTCATACAAATAAAAATATAAATAAGGTGAAAAGTGGTCTCACATACGAAAAGGAATTTATCAAAATGTGAACCAAGGACTTCTAATTTACTAAAACTCTGTTACATGGCCAACTACACTAAAAGTTCAACATTTTGAAACTTTACTGTACTCAAGATCACCGGGCAAAGATCCCTTTTTATATTTTACTTTTGGTACTTTTCGCCGATTAGTATTTAAAATCATATTTTAACTAATTCGGTCTGAACTGTTGTCGGATCCCTTTTAAGGGAGAACTCTCTCAACTTAGTTTTTTTTATTCTCAAGATTCGAATCTAAATTTTGATAAATATAACGTTTTTTTATTAGGCCAACTATTTTCATTAGACCTCCCCAAAAAGGACACGATAGTAAATCGATCCGGATTAGTCGGGATAAAATTCCGAATATCTCAAACCAGAAGAAAGTAAAACATGGAATACATTTATGCACATGGAGAAATGCCACATCCCAAGGGATATCTAGTAATTACAATCTCCCTCCTCTGACCTCATGATTTAGGGTCCAAAAAAAAAAAAAAAAAAAAAAAAAAAAAAAAAAATGAAAAATGCCACAACAGCCTGTAGTTTATAAAAAGAATTGTAGCTTAAGGGTAGAGAGCTAAGCCAACTAGTAGTAAAAGAGAGAATTTGGATGATGAGATTATTCAAAATTACAAAGTGCCTTATAATCGTAAGGTTCTAGTAACTTCATTTAGCTAAAGAAGAGCCTTAAACTTGAATTCCCTCAGTTTTCACCTTCCCCAAGCACACCTCTCATTTCTGAAATAGCTTGCATGCTAGATGTAAAATGCGTGTGAAATCCTTTGAAATTGATTATTCCCTCTTGCCTTGTGGTTTCTACGTTTGTTCCTTCTTGAGACTCATAAGCTGATATCATCTGCCTTCTAAGACAGGCAAACATGAAGCTTGTTCTTGCAGCTCTTTTACTTGTTTCTCCAATTTCTCGACTCCCTTCAAACATCCATGCCATGGCAATCATTATTCCACCAATTCCTAGTCATGAAATTTTACTTTCATGGCTTCTTGGTTTCTTGTTTCATTCTCTAGTTGCTTTTTTTTTTTTTCCTTCCTGGTTTCTGAGGTCTTTTCTTTCTCATTTTGTTGGAGTTTGTCAGATAATTGCTGTATAGGACAACCAGAAAGGATTGGCTCCAAGGAAAACCTAAAAATCATATTAATAGCAGAACAACCGATCAGCCCACAACAATTTATCAAAATGCCATCTTTCAAAGTTCCTCCTGCAACATCTTTTCACGTTTCAATCTAACAAAAATGGAGGGGGGGGGGAAGAGAAAAAAGTGGGAGTTCCCATCGTTCACAAAAATGCTGCAGCATTTACCATCAAGTCACTTCCAAAAAGGATCCAATAAAAAAGAACACCGTAATTCAGAGCAAAATGTAGATCTTTTTTTGACAATCTCATAAGCCACTGAGTAATACATTCAAAAAAATTCAAGTCAAAATGTAGCTAAATAGAGGAGAAAGAAAATAATACAACAGAGAAACCAGGGATAGACTAAACTTTGGTATGAGGTCTGTCCCCAGCAGCAATTACAGAGGCTACAGCAAAACCGAGTCAACAGGTAAAATATTTCTTCACACATTGAGAGCAAACACTTTAATCAAACAGCAATCAATCCCTCCATGGGTCATATTTGGTTGTATACAGATCAAGTAAAAAATGCAAGCTGAAGCACCTTCACAAGCATTATTTGCAAGGTTGAATGTACATGCTATACCATAAATAACAATTATAAGCTAACAATAATGGGTATCACATAATGGTCATGCCTGGAAAATCAGCCCCTCCCAGCACTACCATGTCGTTGGCTTCTAAAGTAGGTTAAGAGTGCTTGAGCCTACAAGTAACCAAAACTAGTTTTAGTGCAATCAATAAAACACCAGGCAACAAGATAAAATGGATGTTATCGTCAGCAATGTACCTTTTCTTTAGCTCTAGGGGTGCCTGATTGTGATAATGCCACTAAAGGCGGGACGGCTCCTTCCTGAAGCACCATAGTGCAGAATCTACTGCTGTTTGTGCAAAGTTGTAGAAGGGCGGCTGCTGCATTTTCCTTTCCTCTTGCAGAACCCAACTCAACAACCTCGACCAGAACAGGAATCCCTCCCTCATTACCAATTGCAACCCTGCCCTCATGAATGGTAGCAAGATTTGCCAAAACGGCAACTGCCTTATCAACCATTCCAGCTGCTGGATCCATCAACTCCACCAGGTACTTCACAGCACCAGCCTCTACAATACGGGCCTTGTTTTCATGAAATATAGATAAATTAAACAAGGCTGTGGCAGCATCCTTCTTTCCTCTTGGTGTTCCATTCCCCAATAACTCAACCAAAGGTTTGATTGCACCAGACCTCCCAATCCTTACTTTGTTATCCTCAATCACAGAAAGACTAAAGAGAGTAGCGGCTGAGTTCTCCTTGGCCTCAGGGCTCCCAGTTTGAAGGACATGAATAAGAGGTTCAATTGCCTCAGCATTAGCAATTGCAATTTTGTTGTTGTCATTAATTGACAAGTTGAGAAGTGCTGTCACTGCATTTTCCTGAATTCTTTCATCCGTTGAGCGCAGTAGATTAACTAACAAACTAATTGCCCCACAGTTTGAAATTACAATCCGATTATCCATATTGTTCTTTGCAAGTAAGCGTAGTCCATATGTTGCATCTCTCTGAGTATCAACTGAAGTGCTCTTAAGGTCTTCCATCAGCCGACGGACTTCAGCCTCAACGCCAGAAAGATCAGGTCTTGTTTCCATAGTTGTTGAAGAAACTATCCTGGCAACCCCCAGCCTATCTGCTGGCCTCCGCCATATAGGTTGATTGCGGGATCCCACCAGTCGCACTGGAAACTCAGGTTCTCTCTGCAAGGTGGTTGAGGCTGGAGTTGCCTGTGGTTCTGATGTCATCTCCCCAGATGCATCACTGTTGTAGCCAGTATGATTATTAGAGGCAGGGGTGACCTCATTCTCATCTCCAGGTGTTCCTTGTGAAAAATCTGCACTAGTTGCACTGGAGGCTGAGGCAGTTCGATTATGGCTGTGAGATGATTGCTCATCCACCCCAATAGCAGTAGGAAATACTTTTCTTGATGGTGACATTGAAGGTTGGCCACCTGATTCCGAACTTCCGTCCACAATTGGTGATGACCTCTCATCAGAACTTAATGATAATTTTCCAATATCCAACCCATGACCATTTCCAGCAACACCTGACAATGTACTGTCCGAGGATGAATGAAGATGTGCTGAAGAATTTCCTTCTTGATGGAATCCAGGAGTGGAGAGCAACTTCTTTCCAGGTAAGCTCATAGAAAGGGTTGATTCGGGCGACATTGGCTGACTGCCCCTGGAATTGGAAAGCATAGGCAAATCCCTCAGAGCAGCAGACTCGTGGGCAAGAAGAGGAGATGGCTGATTCAGAGCTACAGCCTTTATGGGATCAGGCAGCTTCACATTGTTCAGCTCACACCAGTTTGCTATTAGTGCCTTTACAGTATAGTTAGGTATTAAATTTGTGTGCGCTAGAGTTTGCCTAGTCTTTGGGCAAACAGTAAGCCCCATGTCAAGCCATTTCCTAATGAAAGCACGCTCATAAGTCTGTCCAGACGCCACAATAACTGGATCTGTCATCAACTCAAGAGAGAGAGGGCAGCAAAAATCAGCAGGAATTGTGACAGGGTAACAGTTCTCAGGCTGTTTCAACATAATGAGGTGGTCATGCATGTTAGTGACAAGTAAAATTATCCGATCAATATACTCGACTTCCTCATTTTTTTCAGCTTGTTCAGCATTCTCCTTCAGCTTCTCAAGGGCCACTGCCTCAATTAGAAGTTCCTGATTAGACCTTAACCCCAGGCAGTCTGCAATTTTTATCATGCCCTCTGACCGGGGTTCAGTGCCATTCACTGGATTCTCTATAGCTTCTTTAATAAGAGTTGAAGTTTGTTCGAGTCCCGTATGTTTGAGTTTCTGAATGCAGAGCTGCATGCAAATGGACCATGTCAGATATCAGAAAGAGAATAAATACTCTCCACCTAAGGAAACCCACTAAAACGGCCAGCCTATGGTAAACGAAAACTACTTTCTACTTGGATGTTCTAATTGTCAGAAGGCTCTTCAATCGAACAAGAAAGTACAACTTTCTGGCAGTGGGAAGAACTAGAAAGTTGTGCTCTATCTTTTGTACTGGAGAAGGTAAAATCAGAACAAACTTTCTTGATTCAGTACCTCGAGAGATGTCAAACTGAACTCATCGGGAAGCTGTTCACATGAAGAGTTCAGCAACAGAAGAATTTCTAGACCAGAAGTTCGAACCTTCGCTATCAATGAATCAATTTGCATTACCTAGTCAGATTCAAAGACCAAGCCAGTTCAGAAATAGGAAAAGCAAAACACAAAGATGCACTTGAAACATTAGAATATCCTTGAGTGTAGCACCGAAGTACAAGGTTAATAAATGACTCTATACCCTCTACAGATTTGTTTCAATTAAAGGTCCACCTTCTTCTTTCAAATATTCATGGCACAATCATCGAGTAGAACTAGGTTACTACATAAACCATATTCAAGCTCACACAATTTAACATTCTCAAATCTGTAATCAAGAACTGCTAACAATTTTAACCAGGTAAATCTGTTCTCTAATCTTCCTCTTCCTTGATTGCTATCATTTGAAGGAAACAATACATTTGAACAAATAAGGATAGTCTCAACATGACAACATTTAGAGAAAAAAATAGCCCAAAATATGTAAAGGTTGTAAACACTGTTTGGAAGCAATAAAGTATTATTAGTCAGAAGCAATTCCTCACCGTGAGGAACTTTTTCGAAACTCCACAAGCGATTACCATATTCCAAACAGATCAACAGAAAAAAGTCATAAAGAGACTAATAACAATGAGACTATTAGTAAATGAGAAGTCTCCATTACTATACTTCGAAAGAAGGACCAACAACCACTGAAGAGAAAACACAGGTATCAAAGCTAGCATATAATCGGATATCCCCACTACAGAATACCAAGGCAAACTCCAAGCAAGCTATCTGTCCAGTTAAACAGGTACAAATTAACATAACATGCAGGAGAAACAGGGCCATAAGTAAGCTTTTATGAATCAAGATCCATAAACTAACTACTAAAGAATTGAGCCTAATGTCACCAGCTCATGACTTTTGCCTTGTTTGAGCTGAATGGTAAAACAATGCTTTCCTAATATATGCAAACCATGTAAACAATTAGATGCAAAACTTACAAAGTATATTTTACTCATCAGTGGATGGCAATTCCCAAAAAGCTCCTTTAATTCATCAATAGACTGGCCCAGTTCTTCAAATTCCTTGTTGAGCTGCTCATTTGCAGCTATTTCAGAATCATCAATTCCCTCAAGTATTGGTTTTAACAACTTAAATATCTCTTCTGTCTTTTGATAATATTTCTGGAATGGTTCCGAATTTATGCTGTCACAAGAGGATAGATGCAAAAAGGAAGAAATGTTGCTGAGAAGCACCTTCAACAATGATATCTCCATTCCACCTGTGTCAGAGGAAAAACAAAAGAATTATAAAATGAAGTCAAAAATAAGGAAAAGAACTAAAATTATATAACTTCGGAAGATATTCATGTACATACTCCAGATGTATGTCCTTGTGGTTTAAAAATTTTAACTGCCAACCTAAACTTGCAGAGAAGAGACATGCTATGTTTGATTTCATAGGAGAATTGATTACCATTGTTATATAAATATACACACACACACACACTCTCTCTCTCTCTCTCAATATTACCAAAGATTTCAAGAGAGAACTCTCATTACGGATAGCATATAGTTTCAGTTTCAAAGAAAATGAAAAACAAAAGAAAAAAGCAAAATTGAAAAATTAATCATAATTATTCTCCTAACTAATTCGAGATACAACAATAAAACAAAATCCAGCTAATGCAAGTAAGCCAACTAAGAACAAAAGTTTGCTATCCAACTTGTAAAATGAACTACTCTGGTAATAGATATGCGTGAAAGAACCACTGTGTGAAAAGCTTTAGCCATTGAAGAGCTGTATGTCTTTTATCTTATATATTACCAATATCACTTACGCCCTTAATTTGAAAAATGCTACATCTTAATCTATCAAGATTGCATAGTTTTGTATCACACACACTACCTGCAAAACAATCCCCTTAAAGTAATTCTTAAAGAAAATTAGTTGAAATATAAATTGTCAAATTTTGGCTCAAAATTGGTCACAGCGAAGAAAATTAGCTTAGATTGCTTAAGCAATATAAAGATTAAAACTAGAACAATAGTCATCCTTGGACAAATTTTTAAAAATATTAAATATGACCATGATTGCTCAGATGAAGAAACACATACAATATGATCTTGGAAATGCTTAAGTACTCCTGATTTTCGGAAAATATTCCAAAGTAGACAAATCAGCTTTAATCAGGAAATACTGTTGACTATTTTACACTTCTATAGAAGACATTTAAATTAACTGTAAGCAATAATCAAGACGAGCAAATAGCAAAATCTAATGGTGAAAGTGTATCCAGGAGAGAGTTTTGATACTTGAGCCAAACTGTCAAAAAGATGGAGATATTGTCAAGGGTGTAATTTCTGGGGTAAAGGCAAGTAGACAAAAAGGAAGGCTGTCCCAAGAGCATGGCTGTAAATATTCATCTGTTGAGTTGCCAGCATCATATTCCACAGAATGGGCTATTTTGCTTGGAAGTCTCTTGGACAAAGAGGAATTGTCTGGTGAACGGGTTTCCTATGTAGAAATGGAGGCAAGAAAAATCAATCATTTGCTCGTTCATAGTGATACGAGCAGACAACTCGAAGAAGAAAGAATTCCAATTGCTTTTAAGCCCATAAACTTTTGCGATTGGCAAAGTTTGGGAGGAGAAATATGAAGATGGGAAGATATCCAGAACCTAATTATCTTTTACTTCTCTTTTATTTCCTCTTTTTTTTTGTGGGGGGGAGGGGGGTTGATTTCCAAGGACAAAATTGAAAGAACCTAAAAGTATGATGGGACCACCCCACACCAAGGAAGGGGGAAAAAAAAGGAGAAGAAGAAAACTCGTCCCTGGCTGAGAGAGCTAGAATACCTCCTACTCATGGATCACAAATCAGCTGATTTATCACTGAAAACTTTCAATTTGTGGCCGATAGATTGTGTTTCCAGCAATCTTGTGAGTTTTGTTTCAGTTGTATTTTCTTTCTGTTTATTCCTATATCTTCTTCTCTAACATCAGCTCAATAGAGAAGATAACTAGTGCAAGAAACACTTTTGTGCAGAACAAACAGATGGCATAAGCAATTTTCTTATTCAAATATACTATTTTCCTAACAGGTATCCAAACCAAAGCACAATAGAAATCTGCACTGTCGTAGCAACAAGCTTAAAAAAAATTCTGGCCTCAGGTCTTCGTTTGAAAATTACAGGCTAAGTATAATATCTTTAATTATGTTGATAAATAGCTACATCAAAAATTCAATAAGAACTGTTTAGTTGATCTATATACGGGTCACAACCATAACAAAACGTTGTACTACACTACTCTTTAATAGCACCATATATCCTGGTTTCTGCAATTGACTTGCAAAGCCATGTAAATCAGATATTGTGGATCCAAAATATCTCATACCCACAAGAGTGGCGACATTAAAATGTACCTCATAATCCATACCTTGTGTTCACAATGTGCTCCAGACATACAGGACCTTTACGTTCATGATTTTCTTATGTCAATTTTATCAAACTCATTTTACAAATCGTGAATCTCAATAATAAAAAATCCTCTGAAAACAGTAAACAACGAAACTCAACAACACTAGGGAATCAGAAAAGTTTTGTTTTGCACTTTATTCTGGTCCTATAAGGAAATAAATTGATGCTATATGATGGTAACAAACTATACCTTCTTGACCACAAGCCTGCAATCTCCAACACTGGATTAATCTTTCTCACATTTCACTATTCTTCATAAAGCAATAACTTGGAAAGATATAGGGTTGGAGATCTCTCAAAAACAATTGAGCACCGCAATTTTGATGACTAAGCCACCAATTAGATTATGGGAACTCGCATTCTCTTGTTGGAGAACCCTGTATGAAGAATAACATAACCATGAGCCAAAGATTAAAAACTCATTTTCAATTAGCATCTTGGATTAACTATGTCAGTAACAAATCTTCATATAAACAAATGTCTAGGCATTAGCAAGATGAAAAAGAGCGAGAATTTCAATATAAAATTGAAACCTCTACTGCAGAAATGAGTCATTCAACATCACCAGAAGGATAAAGATACTGATTGGATGTGAAGCAGGAGAATCTTTAGCTGGTAAAATAGCTTCTCTACAAACATGACACAATAAATCCAATATACTCATCTAAGGATGTCAAAATGCCATTAGATGACGTCGAATTGACACATCCACTAGCAGCCACATGGTTTTGACTAAAAGTCAAACTAAACAAGAAGGAAAAGGTGCAGTTTAGGTACCTTCAGACCATTTCTCAAAGTTTTGAGGCTAAAAGTGGGCTTTGGCCATAGTTCAAGTACCCCAAGAATAAGGACTTAAGCCTTATGTCATAAGTAGTTCATTTGTCAAGAAAACAGTGCGTTAAGAATATTACGGCGTCGCGTGACACAACATGGACATACATGTCAATAAACATAATATTTATTCAGCTTACTCTTATATCCAAAGTTCTTACTGATGCCTTTATTTTATGCTCGTAGAACCTTTATTTCATTATTGTACTACCCTTTATTAGGTTCTACAAATTCCACAAAATCTAGGGCACAGTCAAAAACTTTGCAGTATCCAGCTTAACAAACATGAACGAAAATCCTAATAAGTAATGAACATTCACTCACTACAATAGGTCCCACCATTGATTTTGATCCAAATAGGCCAAGAACTGCTAGAGGTATCACCAAAAAATCATTTACCATTTATAGCTGGGTGAAGATGTATCTATTCAGGGTCAAAATCCTCATGATTGATAATTTTGGGAAAGATTAGCTATGGGATTAATGAACCATGTAAAGCTACCATCTCTCCCAGGGATCAAGTTACCATCAGATCCATAACTCTCAGGCCAATAGTTGCTGAGATCATTTTACTACTGACGTATATCCGTAACTCTCCAACCATGGCTCCACACAATACTATGAGCCATTTGGCTTCTTAGAGCCCGTCAAGACTGGATACAAGTTGAAGCTGTTGAAGGTTACAATCATAAGCAAGTCTTTGAAAATTGCAGCCTATAGTTGCCAAGATCATTATAACCCCTACCGATTTCCAATCTGAATCTTGCGATCCGTAACATGGTACTATAGCAATCAAGATTAGTAAAATGGCCAGTCGAACTTAATATAGGTTTTAAGTAATTGATGAAATACATACCCCATAAATAAATTTCTTTTTACTCAAACAGCAATTATGATATTGTTGAATAATACTTTTTTCTGTACTCATCTGAATATTGGTTAGACAATGTTTTCTATTTACTCATCACTCACAAACTACACATAAAACTAGTAGCAGTACTTGAGTGGAAGCAAAAACCCACAAAAATAGGCAATTTAAGCATCTAACTATGCATACCCTTCATGTTCTACGCACTGGAGAAATAAGTACCACATTATTGTACTTGTACATGGTATTGTTAGCAACTGCAATCTAGATATTAAATGTCTAACCGTGACAAACAGTTTGCAATTACTATCTGGCGTCCAAGAGACCAGCTTACCAGTTAGAATAAGTTTTTGAGCCTCGCAAGCTCCGAATCATTAGCATATCTTGCAAAAATTCCACCCCTCAAAACCCTTAAGTAAGCTTCAAATGAACAGAAACAAGCTTCTGCACAAACAATCAAAAAAGATTTTAACAAGCCTTTTGCAACCCTTGGCCCACAGCAATCACCTTGCTGAAATGAAGTACACACCCTAGCACTCGGCATCTTCACAAAAAGCATTTAACTTAGGTGTTTTCTACTGATTGTTTCAGTAGGTTCTACCTCATTCTTCTCTTCAAATGGGAAGAAGTGCTCTCCTTAGTTAACCCCCCACATTTACACATAATCATTTTGTCCCTCTCAAACTTCCTTACCAAGAACAAAAATATCTCATGCCCAAGACCCCATCCAACCTAAATAAAAACCACTTCCGCAAACACAATTGTGGCACATCTATAAAAGAATACCATGGGCAGAAACATGTTTCTAGCCTTGTAATTTCCTTTTGCGTGGCTTCTCCTTGAAGCCCTTAATACAGCTTTTTATTCATCCATAAAAAAAAAATAGAGAAGAGCCAAAAATATCAATTATGCTATCAAAGGACATCAACCTGCCCCAAAGCACACAAATACCTCTCCTCCTAGACTAGTTAACACTTTGTTTGTATGTCCCCAGAAGAGAAGAGAGAAAGGGATTAATTGGGATGGCACAGGAGGGGATGGAGTGTACCCTTCTCGTCTGAATGTGTTGGGAGGACAAGGGGACAGGATGCACTATCCATTTGTTTGCTTTGAAGGGGAACAACTAAGAATTAAAGAAGGGAACAACGGTTTCAAAGGTGTGAGGAGCTCTTAAGGTGCTATGATCCCTAAATGCCTGTTTCGTGAGGTGCTATGTGCTAGGCAAGGCACTAGCCTGGTAAAGTAAGCACTGATCAGTAAAACAATTGATTTCATAGTAAAACGTGTTGTGCTTAACAAATAAAATTTAATGATATATTCATATTAGAACAATACATAAATTTACTATAAATGCCTAAAGACCCCTAATGTTGATCTTGCTTGGAATATTCCACCTTATGTAGTCTTAAGTTCAAATGAGAAAAGTCACCCTAGGGTCCTTGGATCTTTTAAATAATTATAATTCCAAGCAGGTTCTTGGTTCTTATCTTGATGCAGATATCCAAAGAAGAAGAAGTTGAAAGAACAATAAGGAAAGAGTGGCAGACAGATACTGAGAAGAAAACAGACGTTTGACACAGAATAGAAGAAAACAAGAGAGGCAAAATTTACAGAGCAGAGAAGTAGCATCCAAGATTAGAAGCAGAAACAGAGACATGGAAGAAGAAGAAGAGAAGAGGCAGGGAAAAAAATAGAAAAGAAATAAGAGAGAGAGAGAAACGGGTCAGAATAAGTCAAAGAAGCAACAGACAAAAAAGAAAAAGAAACACCTGAAGCAGAAGCAGGAGAAGAGAAGAAAAGAATAAGTACTTGACTAAAAGAAAGCAAGATCAAAACTTCACTAAAATCAATTGCAAAAATCAGATCTTCTTCTAATAATCCTTTGGGTTTTTTTTTTTTCTTCCAAGTTTTATACCATCACATCTCTAAAGACTCTCACTCATATACGTCCAATTGTGCAATGCCGATAAAGGACCAAACTACGCCCCCTCTGTGGCAAATAAACAGCATGTTTAAAAATTTAAGTTCCGTACTTGCCTGGTGCCTGGCAAGATACACTAGCACGATAGTAATGGTGCCTCGCCTGAGACGCTTTCAGGCCCTATGGTAGCCCCTTGCCTCACCTAAGTGCCCGAGCAAACCAGGAGAGTGCCTTTGACAACACTGGTTGCAAATTGATAAATATGAAAGAAGATTAAAAGTCCATTAAAATCCCATCCCTTCCTCTTCAAATTAAAGGGATGAATTAGGAGGGGCATTTGAACCCCCCCCCCAAAAAAAAAACTGTCCATCCTCACCAAAAGATCAAATCAAAAACATGATTAGAGGGGACATCTCCTCCCCTCGTTCCCCCTCAATACCATCTATATCAAATAGAGGAAAATGGAAAGCAGAGAAGAAAGAAAAACATTTACTCTTAGCTGTATGAGTCCAGAAACGAAATAATGATTGTGAGGGGACCTCTTGGCGCTTAAAGACTATCCTAACCAGTCACAATGGAATCATTGTTGCTTCTCTCGTTTATACTAGAGGTGAAAGTTTTGCGCAAAAAATTAAAGAATGTGAATGGTAGTTTTACCTCAGATTTCAGATTAAGCGCAAAAGCTAACATATTTCTCATGCATTACAGGAAAATCTTTCAATGGCAGCTTTCCCTATACAAATATTTAATTGCATAAAGCAATGATGGCCTTCCATATTTAATATTTCTAATCTGTCTTAGGATAGTAACTCATTAGTTTCTTCCCCTTGGAAATGCCTGTGGAAGCCGCCACTTCCTAGCCAGTTAGTGTGCTAGGAAGTAGCTTGGGGGAGGATTCATACACAAGACAATCTTTAGAAGTGGGATATTTATCTAGCATATCACTGCCCGCCGTGCAAAAGCAATGGGAAGCCAATGGACTACTTCATTGCTCCTGGCCAAGACGTTTATGGAAGATTTTTCTCTGATCCTTTATCTCCTGTTAAATGCCACAAAAAAATGGATATAGGAAAATATAGGTTTGGAGAGGAATGAGGCACGGTACAAAAGCAAGTAAAACTATTTGGCTAATTCCCATGCTATATTTTGGTGGATTGAGCAGAGGAGTCTTTGAAGGGATTGAGAAGTCATTATTATTATTATTTTTTTTTTTTATCTTTGACTTAATGCTTTGTCCTTTGGGTTTCAGGGCAGAAAGTTGCTATTTAGTAAATTCTTTACTAGTTTAGGTTGTAAGGATGCACCTACAACCCCTTTGATACTCGTAGTATAAACATTTGTTTCTAGTCTTCCTTATCAAAGAAAAATCCATGCTGGTTGTGACCTTTTTTTTTCCTTCTTCCTGTAAGCATAATACGTATATCTTTCCTTTTTGCTACAATTTAAAATATTCATATATGGTGACAACATTCATTCCATGTTCATGTTAAGAGAAACGCCCTTTGGTATGACAGAAAAAATAATAAAATGTCTTTGGCATGAAAGGGAAAAATGGCAACCCACAAGCAATGAAAACAGGCAAAAATAATAAATGAGGTAAGGTCATATTTGGTATGAGCAAGAAAAGAGTAATAGATGGGTAAAATATATCATATACACGTGTTTACATGCCAAATACATGTATTTACATAGAAGAAGCCGTGGAAAATGGTGTAATATTGTCACACAACTGAACATCATCCCTGAATGCAATATTTACAAAAAAAAAAAAAAAAAAAAAAAGGATGGCCGAATATATCATATACTCCGGTTTATACACTCTCTCCTCGCACTAAAGGTGCCCTAAGGGTGAAAAGATATGAGGATGTCACCCTTTTGACCAAAATTGGCATCAAAACTATGGACAAATTGATGCAGACAACAACAAAAAAAGGCTCCAAATCTCTATCTGTATATTGACAATAGCCCCACTACTACCAAACTCCATAAACAAACTCTCTGCCACTCCACAAAATCATAAGAAAATTTTGATATTCTTGGAAACTCTCTGCCACATTCATTCCATGTTCTCCAACATCCAATCCCAAAATTTGGGATTAAGGCTCAATTTGTTGTTGCTGTTGTTGGAAAGTAACAAATCATTGAAACCCATAGAACTAATTACAAGAAAATTTTCACCGTTCGAGCAATACCTCCAATTACGTTCAAAGTTTTTCGTTAAGGTGAACCAAGTCAATTAGGTGATCAATAGCCCCTTCCTACTAGAACAGTTCTAGACAAATCCAAAAAGCATGTAAAACACATAAACAAAAGACAACAGAAATTTAGAATTCATGAAACATTTCCGAGATTACACTAACCTAGATGTGCATATTTCTCGATCGTGATAAAATCAAAGAACCTAGTAATCAAGGTTTTGATCAAACAATTGGACAGTAAGGAGAGAGAGAGGGGGAGAGAGAGAGAGAGATCACCGGAGGAGGGGAGTAGAGGGAAGACGGAGAGAAGCAGCAAAATCCCAGCCCGATTTCGTTTACTCTGCTGGTTTCTTTTTTCTCTTCCGCTTGCTATGTCTTTTTGTTTTTAAATTTTTTCTTTTGTTTGTTCTTTTATTTATTTATTTATTTATTTAGTTATTTATTTTCCTTTTTTTTTTTAGTTTGTTTTGACTTTTCCAGTTTCTTTTTTCTTCATTTTTATTTGCATTCCTTGGAGGTGAAGGGCATCCTTGGAGAAGATTCCAGGCTTTCAAGTTGGTACTCTCTCTCTCTCACATAAGGGGGAAAAAAAAGAAATTATTTTAAAGATAAATACAAGATAATTTGGAAAGTGAAATTATCGGATAAAAAATAATTATTATGTAATTTTTATAATTTTAGTTATTAAAAAATTTCACATGGAATGTAAAATAACAGAATTTTTAAAGTAATTATAGGCAATAAAATCGTAACAAATTAAAATACTAAAATGGTAGTAAAAGGTTGCAAAATCTGTTGTTGCTTTTAGATAATCAGATATTAAACCCCCCCTTGATGTAATTTCTCATTTTGTTTAGTTTCTCTTTCCCTTCACCTACAAAAGAAAAAAAAAAAGTAGTAATGTTCAGCCCACAAAATTATATAAAATATTATTCTTATTCATTAAATTTTATAATATTTTTTGAAATAAAAAAAAAAAAAAGAAAAAGACATTACGTAGTGAAAGAAAATTATCACGGTCAAATCCATTTTCTTTTTTTTTTTTTATCTCCTACGTGGTTGCATAATCTCGATAAATTATCTAATAAATTTGATGTTTAGTCTTTATTAATAAAAATAACTCCTCGTTCATTTAGTAAGAAGAGTATTATATCTCTACACTAAATATTCAGATTTAAATTTTAGAAATGATAAAAATGATATTAAGAACCCCTTTAAATGAGGACATGATCGCAGTTCGATTTAGATTAATCATAGTAGATTTTTCAGATATTAAGTGATAAATCAAGTTCAGAACACAAAAAGAACTCCATATATTTAATCTAAAAATATAAAAATATTTTTTTAATACAATCAATTCCAAACTCAAATTAAAAAATAAAATTACAACGATTAGTATAAAATTGTATCAATACCACAATAGATCACCATAGTTTTTTTTTTTTTTCCCTCTTTCCTTTCTTTTGTATTAGTCGCTAATTTTAAAATTTAGAATTAAGATTAAATAATTTACTAAAATATGAAATAATTCCCTCCCATCTATAATTTTTAGGTAAAAGGTTGTTGTGAATTAATTGCGTGCCCTTGGAGTCAAACAAAATCTATAAACCTTGGATGATCATCAGTCAAAGTCGTACGACATAAGATGCCCAGCTTAGCAAATCATTGGACGGTTTCTGCATTTGTTGGTGGCTCACAAATTTAATCCGAATTAAGGTTGAATTTAAGGATTTTTTTTTTTTTTTGGAATTTATTAATTTGTTATTTTATTATATTTCGTGGCATTCAAACTCCTAAATCATGCTGTGGAGAGAAAAATAACAGCAGAATAAATTGAATAGGCAATTCATAAGTTTTGAACCGTATGGGATATACTGATTATGGGACTAACCACGTAGTGATTTTCTTTTTCCTTTTTCCTTTTTATTTTTTCCACTAATGTTAAAATTATATATATGAATAAGAAATTCAAGTTATCAACAAAAATAAACACGAAAAAATATATTGAAAGAAACATAAAAATAATCGAGGATATCCATTTTAAAATGCATATTTTTGTTATTAGTTTTAAAAATACAAGTGCTAAATAATTTTATTATAAAATGTTTTGAAACTGTGTTATTATTACTGTTACTTATATTTTATTTATAACATAAACTAGTTTACCAGTTATTTTTTATTTAATAGAAAGAAGATAAATCTATAGTTATATATTAAAATAATGCTTCTATATATAACTAATAATTAAATTAAAATTACTAAAATTTAGAATTGATTATCAAGAATATGAATAGTTAGATAATATTTGTCGGAGTTAAGTTATTATATTTGTGCATTTCATGTTCACAATTTTTTGCAAACCAAAGGATGACATTAAATTTAAATTTAAGGTTGATTAATAACATGGAATCCATAGGACGAAATTTCTCGAAGTATAACAATAAGAAAGTGGGTCTCTCATTTGACAGTCCAATTAGGTTTCTAATTTTGACCGATTTTTGTTTTATGAAATTTCCTAACGTTATACGGTCCAAACTCCAACGTGGGCGTTCCCCTTGGCGCCCCGCCCAAAAAATAAATAAAATAACAAAAGCAAGAAAACCTTTGCTCTGACCAAGAGGAACAAAGAATATTTCGTCCAGAAAAAAAAAAAAAAAAAGGAAATCCTCAAAATGTTGAAATCCCCCACCAGACCTTTTTCCAAGAAATGTCTCACGTTTTGATTTTGCATTGTTCGCACACAATTTACTTTGAATGCAATCCTAAACCTATGACCCCAAAGTGATGGCAAATAAAAACTTCTCCATAAGAAATTTTGAAATTAATTTTTAGTAAGAGAAAATATCAAATTTGTATTTTAGTGGAAGTGTCGACTTTAAACTTTTTTGATCTCACAAAAAGTTTTTCCAATTTGCTTATCTGATGCTAAACTTTCTTTACTATTGTACATGTGGTCTATATTAATTCTCTTTGGTAAATTTTTACTAATATACAGATGAAAGATGGTAATTACCATTTCACCATTCTTATAAAATATTTTTTACTAAAAGAAAAGGATAAAATATCAATACTTATAGAGGTTCCCCGGCGGTGTGTTTTTCCAAAAGAAGACATGGATCCAAAAGCCGCCCATGGTAGCAGAGCATGCTTGGCCAAAATTTGGAAGGTGTAGTTTGGGAGATGTAAATTATTGAACATGAATGAACCAAGAAAAGTTTTTCAAGAGATGTAAATTCTCTCTCAAGTGTATAGTCATAATTCATTTAAGCCGCTCCTTAAATGGGACTTCACAAATGTTCAAATCGGATTAGTCAAAACATGATTCCAAAAGAAATCAAAAAATAATCCATGTAAGCCAATTCAAAGAGCACATTGGGACAACCCCCAAAACACATCTATGGAAGTCATGAACCAACATCTCTGGTATGTGAAATGGAAGACGGAAAAAAAAATCCTCACCTTTGTATGTGGGTAAAGCTTTTTCATTAACTTTTACAATATAGACATGCAAGTTTGTGATGAGACAAAACCTTAAACCATGAAGCTTCATTCCATCAAAACAATGTGATGAGTATCTTGCCATGAAGTATAGGGGTCGCCCTTCTATGCTAGCGGGTGATATGGCTGCCGGGGTTAGAGTTGGAGCTCTGGCTCGGGTGTGGCTGTGTCAATGGGCTTGTATTCATCAATAATTACATGTTTATTTCTCAAAATAAACCATTACTGAGAAGCAGATAACCCTAGAAGCAACATGATGATGACTCCCACAATCAATGCTGATTGGTGTCGCTGCCACCATCTTCTGCATATTGACAAAAAAAGGCTAAGTGGAGAGAAGGTCCTATTAAGGACACAACTAAAAGGCTAAAACATCCATATTCACAACCACATTATGACCAGCATATATGAGAGAGAGAGCAATAAGCACTATAACATGTGCCGATGGAACAGTGACAGAGAAAAGTGATACCATACCATACCTTGTTGCAAGGGGTTCAATCTTATAATCAACCAATTCATAGTTTCTGAAGTTATCAGGCAGGTGTATACCATGTTCAGACAGAAATGATACCCTGCACAAATCGCATAACAATTGAGCAAAAAACTAACACATCTCTAGTGGGACATCTTGCATATATATTACCATTGCAGTTGCATTCGAGATGAATTCAGAAGATTCAACCAGATTAATGGCCCATCTAATGAAAGATCCATTTCCTTTAGTATTTGAACTTATTAAATGAATCTGGATTAACGAACACATCAGATACTTCAAATTTTACAAATGCAAGAAGCAAGCAACGATGATAAAGGTCTGCCTTTACCTGTGAAGTATTTATGTGTAACTCATTTGCAATGAGCTCCCTAAGTTCATTAGTGTGAGGCTTTAGGCCAGCACAGCTCATATTCAGAAACATATCAAATGTTATGCGTCCAATGAGGAGTTCCATCTCTCAGGACAAGGAAAAGAAAAACTAGGATAAGATTGTTAGAAAATATATGTCAAAAGAGGCAGGATATCACAGCCTCTTGTTGGGGGATGCTTTGCATTACAATATCATTGATTTAGCACAGAGAGTTGTCTTATTTTTATTCATACACAGATTTCAGGAGCGAAAAGTAGCACAAACAGTGCTTTCTGATGAAAACTTCAACCTAAATATGAAATATATGAGACACCCACTAAGCGACTAAGGTCAAATTTACAATCAAGCGTATCAAATAAAAAATTTGGTTTTATGTCAAATAGGCCAACTGTTTTAAATTATCAATGTGGTGGTACTAGAGATAAACACACACAAAGTGAACAATGAACTTGACCAAAGATACATGTGTATGCTCGGAGTTTTGACAAGTAGGCGAATTTCCTATAGGCCCTTCCAAAACCCCTCCTCCTAAAAAAAAGAAAGGATAGAACAAGGCATGGAAAAAACATTCTGTACTCGCAATAAATATCCCAAATCACCCCATGAAACGAGGTCATCACTGACGAAGAGGTGAAAACAAATGAGATGATATATCAGAAGTTCCTAACCTTCCTATACTGAAGAGGAGGTACTTTAGTTATTCACCTCCTTACAAAGATAACAATTTATTAACTAGAACCTTTTGTCTATTAATAGCATGCTAACAAGAACCTTATCAAGGAAACACCTATTAGTAGAATATTATATAGGAACATAATTCAACAAGACACGTGATTGAGTACAATTGCCTCCCTTCTGAGAAAATTGGAAACTGAAGATGGTCTAGAAAATCAGATACAAAGTGTTATCTATAACTTTTGTGGGAGATAAGTAAAGTTGATTCAAATGTGCCCACAAAGGAGCAAACTGAGGGAACCCTACAAGCCGAATATTCCATATTTAGCAAAATTCTAGCATTTGTCCAGACAACAAGAGTGGAAAGGAAACTAATTCTTAAGTCAACATCTATCTCTAACCTTTTTCCCCCCTTCATGTTCTGCCCATTTTTCCCTTCAAAATTAATTCCCTTTAATCATGCCTATACCCATAAAGTGTACTTATATATGATGCCTATTTGCATCCAGCAGAAGTATGATGGAAGTTCTTGTGTCATAACTTTCATGCAAAGATTTCATTCAATGTAGACTTACAGTAATAAGAAGCAGAATAATCACTATGCTAGTATGCTTTTTGTCCCCCCCCCCCTCATCCAGCATTACTTTACATGCTTGATAGCCAAATCAAATTTTAAGCATCAGCTGAAAACCACAAAGTTCAACAAAGAGAATTGATTAGTATTCAACTAAGTGCTACACCACTTTTCGGCAATAAATGAAACTCACCTGGTGCCTGCCACAATGAGAACGTGTTGAGCATGGAACATAAGTAATTGTACTTCCAGTATCTACAATAAGAGCAAATTCCTGAGGAGGAGTTCCAATCCGAACCCGAGTAGTGTAGTAACTGCAAAAAGTTCAATTAATGTCAAGTATAAGTAAATAGTAACTAATTAGATTTCCACAATCTCACATAACCCCCCCCCCCAATGTTAAGAATTCAGGAATCTTGACATTTGCTTGAAACCTAAGACGACTTCATTTTAATTTATGGAAAATTTTGCTCTACCTCAAAATATATGTTTAACAATGCGCACTTAAAAATAAATTCATTCTTCCCATAAGCGGGACACGACATGGCCCAAACAGAGTTATATACCATGTTGAGTGACATAGGTTTCTCCTAATTCTAGGAATGTTCTATAATTGCTAATTTCAGTTCGACTAGATTAGATTCCAAAGATTAAACTTCCAATGATTTCATCTCTCATGATAACTTTTCACCTACAAATACAAATATATTCATTTCATGGCACAAAAAAGGGGCCAACAGGCCGTAAATCAGTCAATCTCAAACCACCTAAATTTGCATGATAACACCCAATATTTCAAGTGCGATCAAGTCACTCAATAACATTGACCTGAAAATTTTAAGGTTAGCATTCAGATGTGCAAATTCAAGAATCAAATTCAACCAAGAAACAACAAATTGACAGCACATGAAAATGAAATAAAAAGAACAGACCCGTTGATGATGAGCTCGTCGAGGAGGCGCATCTCGGCAATGGAAGATTGAGGGTTAGATTTGTGAAGGCGTCGTCGGGAGTAATCTGGAGAGAATATTCAGGAAGAATAAGGAGGAGAGAGAAAAAGCGGCAGAATCATTAACGAGAAGCCGTTGTGATCAGAAAACGAGCTGGAGACGGCGTAGAGGAGGATGAGGACGGGGATTGTGATCTGGAGAGAGAGAGGTGACAGTAACCAGGTGAGCGAAAGAGAGATGAGGTGAGCGAGCCAAATGAAGGGACTACTCTCCTTAACCTACCGTCCGTTGAGTCAAGCTCGGATCCATGCTCAATAAAAAAATAAAAAATAAATAAAAATAAAAATTGCTTAAAACAATCTCCCAACAAAAATTTTTAATAACTCAATCAACTTTTCACAAAATGATGAACAATATTCATCGAGTTTTTGACTAACTAAAATTAATTTTAAAACATGTTTAAAAAATAGATTATTTTAAAAAAAAAAAATTTTGTTTGGGGTTAATTTCAAACATATCTCACCGTCCATTACCAAATTGTTCCGATGAGAGGAAGTCGGGAAGAGAGAGAGAGAGAGCGAAGGGGGGAGCGTAGAGCATGAGTATTATGACACTCGATCTGAGTCAGCTCGAATATTAGTTAAATGGACTTAAAGTCAACGTTCGAGTTTAAATTTTTTGAACTCAGATATTTCTTAATTAAAAATATATTCTTTTAAAAAATATATTTATAAATATAATTTTATATATATATATTACTTTAAAAAATATAATTAATTAGGATCATCAAATTTTCAATTCTAACACAATTGAACTTGAACTCAAACTCAATATCAAACTATACGAGTCAGAGCTTTAATTGAGTTTTTAATGGATAATGTCACAAATATCTATAACATTACTGGAATCTCATAATACCCTCGTGACACTATCCACATCTCATAATATTCCTAGCACAGAAAAGCCTGGATTTCAAAATTGAAAATGAAAAAGCAGGTCAAATTCCAACTTTTGCCCAGGAAAAAAAAAAAGAATTCCTATAATATATGGTAGAAATAATTTTAGTTTGTAAATTCAAAATTTCTATAATTCAGAAAATTTAATCTTAAAATTCTATTTAGAAAAATACAACTTTTCGTAGAACATTTGAAAATTCTCTTTTATTCTCTTATCCTGATTTCGCCCAACCTAAAGGAGTAGCCAACGCTCTTTGCACATTGATGTCTTCACCTCACTTAAAAGAGTCATAACAAGCTAGAGCGCCCAGCAACCCAAAAAGGTAAATTACTTTATATTTTCAACATCTAATTTTTTATTTCTAAAATTTAATATTTACGATTTTTCTACAACAAACACAAAATACCCTTAGTCACTTGGTCATGTATTGACTTTAACAACAACAACAATAATAAAATCATCATCATCATCATCAGATCTCTTTCCTTTTAAGAGAGATCTAAACACCTATATCCCTAGTTTGGCCACAAGAGAAATTAGGTAATATCTCTTCTTCTCTAGCCAGAAAGCAATTCCATGAAAGTGAAATAAGGAATGCCAATATTCCATTCGATCACACCTGAATATTGGCACCATTACCTCCAAACTGGTACATAATTGGTTCAAAATGGTTACCCTAATAAGCTTTCTAATGCATCAACAACAAACAACATAGTTAAAGGATATTCCATCTGAAATATGTATTCATCTCTCAACCATCGTACTTTCATATATCTCGAATCGACAGGCAGAACATGGGAGGAGAAAAGACTACAAAGGTTCCATCTTCCATCTTTAGCAGCATTTTATTGCCTAGGCATAGGAAGTAGCAACAAAGGATTCCATACAGCACAGCAAGAAAGAGGATTCAAGAAAGATGCAAAAATGGCAAGGAAATGAATTAGTCATACATCTAAGCATACTAAACTGATTATACCTACAATACAATGTATTCTCAGTCACATGTAGGGTTGGTGTGAAGGCTCCAGTCCGCTACCCATGTAAGTGTTGTAATTAGATGCAGTGGTATTATTATAAGATGCTGTAGGAACCCTAACATCTTGGGAATAACCATAGTATCTCTTGTCATCTTCTTGTGCCGCGTATGCGGCCTGCTTAGGAGCCTGATACTCGTATGTGTTTGAAGCAGGGTGAGAATACCTCTCTGGTACTCCCACATATGTTCTGTTGGCGTAAAGGGGAGGAGCCTGCCTACTCAGAGGAGCTGCATGGACAGCAGCAGCAGGTGCACGGTATCCATAGAATCCTCCATATGTTCGTGGTTTCTTCTGTTGATGCTTTCCAAATTCTGCACCTCTCTTTTTATCACCCTTCAACTTCTCTAATTGAGCAACCCTTTTGAGAAGCGGATCCAAAGGATAGTCAGCTTCAAGCTTGTAGTCTTTTACACACCTGATGACACTTTTCAGTGCAGCCAGCTCTTGTGAATTTGCATCATTCTGCATGAATGAATCAGAAGATCAAAAATTTGCGCAGCAGAATGATTGTAGCAAAAGTCTTCACTTTTGGATGGATTAGTACCTGACCACCAGTTCCATTTCCACCCTTCCCTTGGGAATTCCTCCTCAAGTCTTTTAAATAAGTCTTCAAGAGTGGCACGGGAGGAAAGCCTTCAGTAAGTTCAAAGGCATGAATGAAGTGCACTGCATCAATTTGCCTCCCACTGCTGATCAAGTCTCCGACAACACCTGCACAACCACTGAAATCTGAGCTAATTTTTTCATTAAAAAATGTAAGTTTCTGACAAAATTCTTGAGTGAGCAGAGAAATTTGTTTTGATTTATCCTGCACATTCCTAATAGTCAAGAGATTTACATGCTAATAATGTCCTAGAGGGAAAAAAATGATGGGGCATCTTACAGTAAATGGTTTGTTCTCTGTAACCCATCAGGTCAGTCAACAAGAGAGAACCAACCTGGTATTTTGTGTGCTAAACCAAGAGAGCGGCAGAGCTCAGATGCCCGCCTGCAGTGAGCAACTGCAAGAACTAGCTTGCAGAGTTCATCTTCATCAAACTCTGAAGCAATCTTATAAGTTGCAAGGAGCTGTAAGAATGCCTCTGCTTCCAATGAATTTCCATTGGCAGCATCAATGCCAGCATTATCCAACTTAGGTTTCCAATCATCAGCAATTGCCTTGGCTTGCTGCTTGGTCTCTGGGTTCAGAAGGTGATCAAGACCTGGGTCGGCCCTTGCCAAAAGATAGGTCATGGCTTCCAAAAGTGTAATACAGGATCGCCGCATGTCCATAAGGGCAGCATCCTTATTTTCCCCTTGTTGGGTGGATTCATCAGGAGGGAAAAATCCCTCCAGTGAGTCCAGCACAAGACGGGCAGGTTCCGTTGCACTTTCAAGTGCAACCGAAAGTTCCCCACGAATGGCAGTACTATTTTTTTGATACTCCATAGTGAAATTCAAAATCCCTTTTGCATCCATCTGCTCGCATAATTGCATAAGCTCTTGGTGAGGCTTAACCTCAACAGCCCCACCTTCAACATTTTCGCCTGTTCTATCAAGGGATTTCTCCTCTGAGTCAGAGAGAAGAGCATGTGTATCATCAACAGAGCAACTTACCTTGCTGTCTTTGTTGTCCCCATCATCTACAGGCTCAGAAGGCTTGTGAATTTCCCGTGCCTCTGCAATAGCAGCAACAGCTGCATCTTTCAGCTCTTGAATTCGATCTAACAAACCTTGCTCTAAAGCAGAAACAGCTGCCTCTCTCTCAGCAAGTGAAGCCTGAATCTTGGATTCATTCTCCTCAAATTCCTTCTCCTTCACTTCAAGCTCTTCACATTTCTTTTTCAATGATGTCTCCAGATTAAGGAAGTGTTCTTCAATTTCATTCCACTGTATTTTGTTCTCCGAAGCACCATTGCAAGATTCTAGATCAAGTAAAGCCTTGCCAAGCTGTTCTCTCAGAGAAGTTATAGTACCCAAATCCACAACTTGTTTTGTGTCCGCCATTTCTTTGGATCAAACTGGAACAATTTTTCAAGAAATTAGAACATTCAAAAAGTAAAAGCAATAAATAGGACAGTACTGAGACAAATGATGTAGCTCAAACTTCTGGTACAAGTTAGGGAAGGTGACATTTTTCAATCTAGATAGAATTCAATGTGTTTTTCAGTCACTGCATTAAGCAAGTGCAATTGCATGACCATACCAAAATTTATATGAATGATGAATCTAGATTCAACAAGTCAAACCTGCCCTTGTCGAGCTGATAGCTGGAGTAGCATTTAAACAATTCAGATCATCAAACTAATGGAGAAACTTTACACCACATATTGCATAACAGACAACAAAGAGTCTGCCAAAAGACCCAGTGAGCTACAGCTTTAATTCTAGCGTGAAAGTATAGTCATAATGCAGGACCAACAAATTCAATTAGGCATCTGGACTAGACAAATGTGGATCAAGATTACTCTCCCAACTCACTTCATGAAGAATCCAACATAAGTAAAACAGGAGCAAAGAAAGACGAGAAAGACATACAGACAAGAAAGAGAAATTATTAGAAGATCCTAATTTTAAAATGCAGAAAAAGAGCAAGTTTGAAAGATGAACTCCAGCCCCCAACTCCCAAACAAAAAGACCCCCCAGAAGGAAAAAATAATAATAATAATAAAAAAAAAAAAAATTCACAGACACAAGAGTACAATGTGTGTAGCCTAATCACTTAATTTTACATAACTGTTTTAGACCATATATATATATTGAGTCTATTCCGTTATCCTTGTCAATTGACCCTTTTAAATAACATTATGCATGATTTTTAATTTTTTTTTTTACATTGGGCCTGCAACTGCTACTTCCTTTCTTCCTTCTCACTGTTGGTAAGCAGAAAGTAATAGCTCATGGAATGCAAGAAAACAAATATTATTCCAAGGAATTTCATCTCTTATCATCATCTTCAACTAAGGTAAGCTACCTAAATTTCTGATGAAGAAACCCTTCCATTTAAGCGTATTTATATTACTGCACCTATTTTTAGCTGTCATAAAGCATACTTGCTAAACCCTGAAGAAAAATAACATTTAAAAGAGAAGCTCCTGACACTCCAATATTCCGAAAACATTTCAATCTTATTTGCCTGGAAGTTAAAGAGTGCTGGTAGCAACACACTTATCCTACACTTGCAAATATAATAAGTACAAACCAATAACAACAACAAGAACCAAAGCCCTAATCCCAAATTTGGGGTCGGCCGTCTGAGAGACAAATATAAGATACACACACCCACCCCACACTAATCAACTAAACTTATAAGACATAATAAGTACAAACCCCACCGGAAAAATTCGAAATTGTGAAGATTCTGCTTGTTCATGATATGATCATACTTCTATGACTTCCGAAACATCCTATATGCCTCCACAATCTCCCAATTCCTTCTTCTAGCTCCCAAAACTATTATGACAATAATAAAATGCACTTGCCATTCTCCTCAAAATAAAGACACCAGCACCAAACCGGTCCCTTAAATACTTTAATTGCTCAAAAAGACACTTTCCCCCCAACTCATTCAAAAAGTTAGTTAAGCACTTGCAACACCCACGATTGAGCATGTGCAGAGTAAAACAAGGGCTCGGAAAAGATCACTAAACCACGTCTGTCTCATTTCATATGATACTACACGCATTCAACACATCCAAACTTTCTTCCAAAAAAGAGTTTCTTCCAAAAAAGAGGCAATGTGGGCAAGGCGAAATCATGCTTTTTAAATCCAGTTCCATATCAATTGCTACCCAAATAGCTTAAGATTTTGAACAGGTGATAATAAAGCACCCTAACAAATATCCCAAAATGCGAATCGCTACATTGCCAAGGATATCAAATGTAGTTCTGGTAATACTGAATCTGCATAATCACTGATTTTTAGCTAAAAATTAGAAGAACCAAACTCTAAAAAATATAAAAGTTTACATGCCAAAATTCCATTCTCTTTACCTCACTACGTGTTCTATCTCAAGAAATGACATAAAGAAAAGACCAAACAATCATTCGCCTGAGCTAAAACCTAAAATTACAAAACCCCACATAAAATTGGAAAATATGACAATTCTTCAATACTTTTCTCTCACATTTCAGCCAAACAAACAAACGCACACACACATACACAATCGAATATATATACACACAATGGGCAGACACCACCATTAAAGTGAAACATTTCAATAATAAGAAAACAAGAGTTAAAATTATCACTTATGCAAATTCGAGAGAGAGAGAGAGAGAGAAAGAGGGGCATACCTTGAGAGAGAAATAATTCGAGAAACCCTAAAAATTGTTGAGAGAGAACAAATAGTTGAAAAGAATGGCGTCGAAATTTGGGGGACTAACCGAAGCTGAGTTGTGGATGTGTTGAGCAGTATTTGGTGCAGTGGCAACGCAAGAGAGGGAAAATCACGAACCCGAGAGAGAGAGAGAGGACTTGGACAATGGAACGCAATCCTTCTTTCTTTTACTTTTTTATTTGGTTTTATGGTAGACCTTAACATGGGTCTATAAAAAAAGTTAAGTATGGATATAATACAATTTTATAAAAAAAATAATAATAAAATAATATTCTCTTAAAAAAAAAAAAAAAAAAAAATCCAAAAGTAACACCCTTGTTTGGGGAAATGGCGCATGCACAATGAATATCGGGTGTTGAACATTTGACATCTCTTTTGCCCCCTTGCAAGTTACATTAGCAACTTAAAGTATGTCATACGAACCAACTTTTCTAAAAAACCAAAATATATACAAAATTCAAATCTCTTGTTTATTCAACAAACAAATCAACTCATCCGATATCAAACTACATCAATTTATCCATTAACAAACAAACAAAATCTGAATCTTCATTCGGTAAATAAACCAACTCATCCATTATCTAACTCATATCCATTAAACTCATCCATTTACTAACAAACAAATCAATACAACAAATCTAAAAATTAAACAAAATCACATGTAATAAGATATAGATATCAAAACCAATATATAATATGATATAGATTTCATTAACAATAACAAAACGTAAAAAATACTCAATACATAAATGTCAACGTCATTGTCTATATCTAGTATACTATTTAACTCCTAAATCATGTCTAGCATCTATACAATCATCACGAGATATTAAACTCAGATTATCTATCTATGTGATCTGAGATGGACCTACATCTTCATCGTGGGGCTCAGAAAATATAGGAGAGGGTACACGATACATGAGTGATACGTCATCTTTCTCAATCTGTGTTAATCCCTCATCTATATGAATACCGAAACAAACTCCCATCTACGAAACCCCGGGAGTGAAAACCTAAGGGATATAATCGAACACAAGCATGTAGAAAAACAAAGACTTACTGTACACACTAAAAGGTTCTGCGACATCTGGATGTGGAGACGATGGTGGTGACATATGATCTGACGAACGTGGTCTCCTCGAACGTGCTCTCCTTCATCGTCGTCCACATGCTCAGTCCTTGTCATGTCCCTCATCACGTCTCTCATCACCATCTCTACGCGATCTAGATCTCAGAAGATAGGCCATATCATCAGTCAAGACTGAAATGGCTGAATCAGCCAACACATGCACATCGACACCCTCATCGTCTCAATTCTAATGTAATGTATCCCACTATAAAAAAGTATATATATGTTAGTTAAAGTAACAAATATAGATCATTGATATAAATAAAAAATAAAAAAATTATACACTTACTACGTAACCCAAACAATTTCCTCGATGACCGATAAATTGATGAGAGATGCTACGATACCAGGAGAAGTAGACATGTGAAACGAAGGGGTCATACGTCATGTCAAACTCAACTAGATGGTCGTGTCGCTTTGTCTAAATATCTACGTAACGTGCATGCTCCACCGACTAATCAATCTCATGTACCCCTCTCATACTATTATCGTAGAGTCGATTCTCAGTATCATAAGGAATACGATTATGCTGAAAACCTTCCATACTGACAAATCACTCTATCTGAAAGTGTCACTCTACTATACTAAAACAGATCAGCGGTATGTGCCCGTGCCAAATATCTCCCCCTGTGACGTAGTCGGGGACAGTAGACAGTACTTTCTCAGTATACGACACCCACGACGTGATTGATAGTCTGCCTATAAAGTGCCTCCCTATACACTGAGACCACGTGTGTAGAGGCACTAGTAACATCAAAATGCGCCCTCCACCACAATACGAGTGAACCATCCGTCATCTGCACAACCCATCTAATAGGAGTTATATAAGAAAGTCTCTCTCATATCCAAATCTGTAACAGAACTAGCGTCCCCTATCTCACGAGACTCTACGTGCATCGCTATGCAAAGCTATCTATACAAGTATACCATGTATGCAGAACCCAAACTAAGAGTATCAGAGGAATCTAAATCTTTTAACAACAATAAGTACTGTAAGTGTACAAGGTATGTTATCTTATCCTAAAATAGCACACCCCCTATCAACAATAAAATAAATGCATGTGTCCACAGAATAACATGTACATCATCTAAACCAATGGGCAACTAAACAACAAAATCAACCAATCACGACATATTCAAACAGTAACCCCTAAAAGTAGAGCGTGGAGGCCTAAATCCCAATAATTTCTCACAGACATCATCCTACGGAATACCCGTCATTCTAGCTATTACAGGAAGCCCATTTACAATTAAGCCAAAAGGCATCTCTACATTCTATAAGATGATAGTGAGCTCACCGGGTGGCATGTGAAACGTGTGCGTCTCCGGCATCCAACGCTCTATTAAAGCAATAATCAAGTGTCAATCTAACTGTATAAAATTTAATCTGGATACTCCTATAAAACTTGATTGCTCGAGAAAAGGAACCACTCGCTCATCGAGCTAACCACCCTGCCAACGCCGTAGAACAATCTTGCATCGACGACAAGTGAGTCAGCTCCGGGTGTCTCCATCCCAGACCATCAAAGAATGGTGACGTTGCTACAATCGTAGAATGCTCTGATCAGAAGGTTCAAGATCCCTCTGTAACAAAATAAAAGAATAAAACATTAATTCAAATCTCCATTAACTGTCAAAGACAAGATATTTTTGCATTAAAAAAAGAACATGTATTAAAAAAGAGTTGATTTATTTAAAAAGAGTAATCATTCAATACTAAATCTCCATTAACTTTAAAAAAAGAAAGCATGTATTAAAAAAGAGTTGATATTCCAATACCAAATACATCAACACTTAATACAAGAATTACATCAATACAACAACACTTAAAATACTAATACAAATACATTAATACATCATGCATTTGGGTTCATTTGGCTGAAACAATGCCTTTAATTATGCCCCTGTCTGTCATAAAGTCCATATCTTATTTGCCTCGCGAATCTTTTCCTATCGTGTCCCTCTCCACTACAACTCCCACATGATGTCCGCGAGAATAATTCCCGAAAATCTATCTCATTGTGATATCGAGATGATTTAAGTCTTCCTTTCTCATGTCTAAATGATTTATCGAAAATGAAGATTGGATACGAATCCACGGGCCAACCAGAATGGTCTCCAATTGGTGAGAAATAATATTCATACACTCTAAATTGATGTTTCCTTGTATACCATTTCTCTTCGATCATATGAACATCAGTCATCGTCCTTGTAAATGCAACAATTACATATGAGTAAGGAATGTTATATGTTTGCCACTTTTTACATGTGCAATACTCATTTTTCACATCTATGATCTGTTTATTACCCCCCTTGTAGCCATACCGTGTTTGTCTATGGTATGTCTCTATCTCAAAGATCTCATCCAACATATTAAAGTAGACAACCGCATGGAAATTTGTCGTGATCGTCCATCTCCCAAACATGCCTGATACATATTTTGTATATCGCTCTCCTCTACCTACTCTTGCCCTCACCTCACCCAATCGTACTTCAAAATAGTTAACCGAATTATAAAATGTTTTAAATACTAAAGCAGCAACAGGTAGATTCTTTGCATCCTTTAACACGACATTATAAATTTCATTTATATTTATCGTCATATACCCAAAACGAAAGCCACCATCATGAGAGAAAGTCCATTGCTCAGGGGCAATATTTGCCAAATAATCAGGAGTATTTTGTTTTATCTCATTCATCCTCACTATATATAAGTCAAATTTCTTACGTTGTCACTGTAATGCAATAATGGTTGTAACTTTCTTACAAACTTGGTTTTCGTGATGTGTGTTGAAATTACTAACAACATGACGCATGTAAAATCTTCACACGGTATTGGGAGGTGACCATCCAAACTCTTAATGAGTAATTATTACCCTTATCCCTTTATGTCGATCTGAAATTAAGTAAATGAGACCATCCATATCTCCAACAACATACTTTCGCACACAGATCAAAAACCATGACCACGAAACAAGTGACTCTCCATCAATCAATCCGAATGCCAACGGGACAATGTGATTCATGCCGTTTATATTACAAACAATCAACAACTTGTATTTGTATTTCCAGTATAGATAAGTCTCATCTACACTTATCAATGGCCTACAACTTCTAAATGCCATGATACTATGACCAAATACCCAAAACAAAGTTTCAAAGACCATTTCACCACTTGCATTCGGCGGACCGAACTTCTAACTCACTTGTGCTCTTGAATTCTTTTGTACTATTGCATTCAACAGTCGAGACAGTTGTTTGTACGAGTCATCTCAATCCCCGTATATCATCTTTATAATCATTTTTTTCGCTACCCAAACTCTTATACGGAAAATTGCATATGAGATCCTCTCAGTCATTACAATTCGGAAGAAAACAACTTGGACAATAGGATCTTCCCTCACATAGTTCAGAAAATATCGAGCCATCAAATTAGAATCTAATTGCCTATGATTTTGCGTCAATCCAGTATTCACACATGTATGCGGTCTCTCAACAACAATAATCACAAAGGTATCAAGTAGTCTTGTCCTACGAGTATGCAATCTCCACCTACAACCTTCATCCCTTCGAGTACATATTGCTGTCCAAACTATAGGTGTTGATCTTCCAACACGAAATTGATGGTGATGCTTGACATGATGCATTTTGACAGTATGAATAAACTATTTCTTCGACTCAAACCTCATCCCCTTTTTCAATTTATCATTGAAACTTCAATTATCGTCTGTCAATATACAATCTTGCTCAAAAGTCATATAACTATCACTTCTGGGTGCCGTGATTATAAAGGGAATTAAGTCGTCTACTTAGCCGTAAACAAATCTCCGGCCACCACCAATAGGTGCAGGGGCTGAGGATGATCCGATCATTAACTCGTTAGCAGCACCACTTCCACTACCGCCACCAACTTCTCCATCATTTTCTTCTTCGTTATCCTCCTCTTCTTCCGCCTCTTCTTCCACCATTTACTCCTCACCAACATCGTTATCCATATCTGTCAAAGCAAAATCCATTCGAGATTCGATACGAGAATACTCATCCGTATGATCATCATCTCGTTGCACGGACGTTCCACCATCGTATGATTTGATATACAACTCATAAATAGTACCTAATCTCATGCCCACCACAAACTCTATAAAGTTAAGAACGTCGTCATCGTCACTAATTAGCACCAATTGAAACCGTGCATTCCCACGTTGCATGTATTGCACGGGACAAAGATAAAAAATCTCCACACGTCGTGTCATTGAATTGATCCGAAGATTCTTATATATCATCGACACCAACTCATTATAATATATATATTTTCTCACCCTAATCAACTTCGAAGGGTCCCGATTATAACCAACTCTATCCTCACCCATGACAATTTCACCATTACAATAGCATAACAATTTCATTATCTCCGGTTTTTTTTCTAAATATCAAAAATTAACTTGTCATAACTAATACAAATAAACTAACTTTTGCAATTTGAACGATTGACATTAATTTAAAATTACACCATAAATATCATAAACTCTAAATTTATACTAAAATTAAACAAACTCTAAGTTCTTAATCGTAAACCCTAAATTTTATAATCAAAATTTTTAATAAATCTACTTCAAATTAAACATTTCAATTTTTTAAAAATTACTCCAAAAATTTAATTTTTTAATTAAATTTTATAATTAATTTAAATTATCAAATCAGTTCATATACATCATTCTCAACAATCCTATATCCAAAGTTCTTCTATCCATCCACAGTTCTCAATCAAACAAACATTTCATTTCTTCAATAACTATACACAGCCCAACATAAATCATTCATAATCAAATCAAAGATTTCATATTCGAATCACAAAGAGTTGCAATGAGAGTAATGTACCTTTTGATTTTTGCAGATGCGGATGTGGCATGGAGTGACGTTGCGGTGAATGTGAAGATTCGCTGGATGTGCAGATACGTTGAGGAGTGAAGAAGTTAGGGTTCATCGTTCGTCGCTTGTGAGGGAGAAATGAGAGTTCATAGCTGCAGCGGAGGAGAGAAAGAAAGAAGCAAAGTAGAAGGAAGAAAGGGGATTCTGTGGGTTTTAGGACACGAGCATGTCGAGTGTTGAACACTAGACATACACAGTTCATGTCGAGTGTTCAGCACTCGACATTCACTATTCATACATTATTTGTCTTATGTCGAGTCGTTACTTTTGGATTTTCTTTGTTGAAGACGTTGTTTTAAATTATTTTTTTTTTAATTGTGTTATGTCCATACTTGACTCTCTATAAAAATCTCCCTACCACGCCACCTCTTTGATTATACTTTATTTACAATTTTTTGAAAATGAAACTTCTTCCAAATAACAAAAATAAAGTAAGTTAAAAATATTTTTATTTTATTAAAACAAAAGAAATAATAATTTTTTAATTAAAAAATTAATTTTACTGGACTCAAAAGTTATAGAAATGAAACAAATTTATTATTTTCTGATTTAATATGAGTACAATAAATAGTAAAAATCATAAAACATTGAAGATTATAGTAAACGAAATTGAATTCTTATTATTAATCTTATTATTAAAACAAAATTATTAAAATTTCTAAAATTCTCATTGTAAGTTATAGTAAAATCATTCTTAGGTAGAGACATTATTCCAACTTTGTCGATTAAAATTATCATAAAAATACTATTCAAAATTATCCATAAAATCTTTTTTTTTTTTGACTGTTTTTAAACTTCAGATCAAACAGAGTGTAACTCATTAAAATTTATGACAAAAAATATCACCAACTAAAAAGCTTATCCAGTCATTTATGCCTTTCTGTTCAAGGAAACTAATGGGAAAGTAAGAAATCATAAAACAATTAAAGCGGCCATCCATCATCCATCCTTGTTCTTAGTATAAACTCACAAGGTTTTTAAAATATAGTCTAGTGGTAAGAGTCCCCCTCTCCCCATCTTATGATTCAGGTTCAAACCCTTGTATAATAATAATAATAATAATAATAATAATAATAATAATAATAAACTCACAAGTGATTCCACCACAAAACAAACAAACGTGTTTGGTGGATGCCATGCCACTAATCCAATTTCATGGTTTTATATTGTATCAATGACTGCTTTTCCTCCTTGCACTGATCTAAGGTCTCAATATGGGCAGTAGAATTAGCCAAAAGCATCTACCTCAAGCTTCCTTTCTTGATTTACTACTATTTTGAACTTCCTGGTCAATGGAAGCTTGCTTGACCACACTCGAGCAGCTAGATCAGGTTCTTGACTGATAGCTGAGGATGTGTCGGATAGTACGTCCAGCTTTCTTTCAATATCAACCACCGATGTCCCATCGAATCCCTGGATATCCTCAAATTCTTTTTGTGTATATTCAAGAAGTGAAGGAATGTCCTATCACAACCCCTCCACCTGCCATTGCTCCACCATGTATCCACTGGAGTTCCCACCTCAAAAACAATGTCAGTTGAATCATTTGCCCGGGGACGTGGGTCGAATTTTCTAACGACCTAGAAGCTTGGATCCATTCCAACATGTCAGAAAACATACTACTTTGAAGGAATTCCACATTCAACTGAAACAATTGTTTAAAATGAAGGGTCAAGGAAAATTGTGAAGGGTTCATTCTCCTTACAACAAACCATCCAAAGTCAGTGTAGTACAACTGTGGGCACCCAAGCGCACATACTTATTCAAACATGCAAAGTAGGAAAATTATTTAAACTTGACCAAAAAATTTCACACGAAACTACTTGACCATGTGCTACCCCTGGGTAGTGCTTTCCTCCATTACCAAAGTGGTCCGTCCTTCCATGAAAGTCTGCTATTAGATAATGCCATGTTTTCACTTTGCCCTGACAATTTGAACTCCCCCATGGTGTCAAAAATTGCCATCTGGGCTTCCATCAATTAGTACAATTGGCCCTTACATCATAGCATTTGAAAGAAAATAATGCCATTTTTTTCTCATGGAGGTGTTCGCATGAGCACACTCTTGACACATTTTGAACTACAGGGGAGGAAACTGTCCGTCCACAATCTATAAAAAAACTACGCTTTATGGGAGTATGTCAGTCAAACATAAGATTTACCTCTATCGGCACAGCTAACCATTTGTGTCAACACCCTTAGTTACTCAATGCTACCATCTAACCGCAAATTTTGCTAAACCTGTACCACTATAGTTCACAACTTAGGAATACTTTACTACTCTTTACTTTAGGTTTAGGAGCAATTTCCAGAATTGAAAACAAAAGGAGGGGACCAATGATTATGAATGATGAATAATTCAAATACCAAGGCAATTTCAGCCCTATTTTGTCAATTCAAACTTAAACTAAGCCCCGTCAATGCTTGTCTCGCGTAGTTGGGATTTGGCCTTTGGAGGGCCACAGACAGATGGTCTTAATCCCAAGCTCAAACTTAAAGAAGCAAAGCTCATTGCTCAAGACTGTTACCGTTGCACATGATTAGGGACCCTTTAACGCAATTGTAATTCAATTCTGAAAAACGTATCTTAAAGCACTTACCTCAAGATTGCCACAACCATCCTCATCCTGCAGATCATCATGCTGGACTTTGCTTTCCTGATAGTTGCAAAGTTATGCACCTAAGCCAACAGCACCTGATGCTCCTATCTTGGCACAACTCTATCTTATCATTGAACTTAAAATGGTACATTTGCCAGGGTCCAGACTTGGCAAGCTGAAAGGGAAGTGGCTTCTGACCAGAAAACCCAAATTTTAAGTTTTGCAATGGTGATTCACAATCCATCACTTGGGTCACCCGATCAGAACAACCAAGACTTCAATGTTTTGTCACAACCCCTTTGACGTCCTCTACAAGTTCTAATCCTTTTCGTTCCCCTCCTCACGCTGCCCCTGTTCTTGATATCTTCAGCTTCCTGTCCATTCAAGTCGTTACACAGAGATTCTGGTCTCAAGGAGATGCTACAATCAAAATAGGATAGAATTGGTTGATCAACTAGTCACGCAGTTTCCTCAAATCAAAGAGCTTCACTTAATTGCTTTGAAACTGCCTAGAGCAGAAGAGTAATCTGGTTAGTACAGAATCTGGAAAGTTTCCATACATTTTTTGTAATACTCACGAGTCAAGTCCGTTGCAGGACCATCAACACACTCTACACTGATGGCAAGCATAAGTTGAGATGAACACTTCTTTCAGGTGAGGATTTCTCAGAGGAACTACACCCTTCAACTCCTAACTATGGTGAAACCACCTCACTTCGATCTCTCTGTCCCTTCACATCTTCATACATATCTTCCAGATATGCAATATAGAGTTTCTCTTCTTTAGCCATGACAAGGACTAAATCCGAAATAACAGCATAAGAAATTTTAAGAGAGATGAAAGTTGCCATTCTTATATAAAAAAGGACAAGTTTCTAAGTAAACCCATTTGAGTTGCACTAACGTCAAATCTCATGAAAAAAACAGTTGCGCTATAATTTTACAAAAGGTCTTGTCTAAAACTGCTAATCAACACACCCTTCTTTAGATATCCTACAAAGGAATCTATAAGAATATTGAAATAGCGTCACACAATCATCAGTCCAGATACTTCATTTGGTTGTTTTTTTTTTTTTCTTTTTTCTTTTTTTTTTCCCCAATGCAAATGTTGAACCTAACAATTGATGCAGCAACAAGATTAGGAATCGAATCCTTTCGATTTATGTGAATACAAAGATTTTGCTTGTCTAGGATCTTAGGGTATTTTTAGGTCATATTTATTTTTACCTATTGTGATTTTGTTTCCATCACCCTTTTATGGTCGACCCATATTCTTAGGGTTTGATGTTAATGTAACACAATCTATAATAATTCCTTATTGATTGATGATTAAATTAAGCTCCCACTTGGTCCTTGCTACGGTTTTCTTTCAGGGGTTAGTCCAGTTTTATTCCAAATTCTTGTTGCCCTCCTAGTCTATCCAAGATTTATATCTCCCTGCATCTTGCCCCTCTTCCTCTTTAATGGTTCCGCATGAACACCTTCATGAGGCAGCATACGTGGACACAAATATACAATGCATACATTGAAAGTCATTCCACTGAGGGAAGCTCCAGAAAAGAAGTGCCTGGCACAATACCAGATGCACCTGTGTGGTTTGATAACATTCATCAATTGCCTCCTCACCCGCATGGAGGGCAACAAATTTGCTGATTAACTTCAACGACTCAGAAACAATTACATCTGCTGTGTGGTTCCTTTGGACGGGAAAACACAGGCATTTTCACTTAGCAAAGCAAGTTTCCTACCTCTTGCCCTCTCTATATACAAGATAATTGACTACATCCCATCATTTCAGGAACAACTGAGTTGAACATAAACTCCAGCAAAACCAGCTTGTTTTCACTAGCAACTCGTTGGGGAAGCCTTCATGTTGATATGCATATTTTGTGAGGGTGATCTGTTCTTGCCAAGTCGAAGGGCGTGTCTCAACTTACAGTATTTGTGTATCTTTTTGATTGGAAGGAGCTGAGCCAATCCAAAAAGTTGGCTGCTCGCAAGACAAGGTAAAGTATAAATCCAACATAAGCAGCTGTAAAGGACAAAACGATGCAGCCAACCAACACGGTGGTAACTTCTGAGGACAAAAAATCCACCAAAAGATAACCATTAATCACCATCACCAGAAAAGCCACAAACCAGGAAACAACCTGCAATAAAAAAATAGAAAATTGAATAAGGTGGAATATATTAACCAAGAAACACAATTCACTCTATGATGGTCAGCTATGCATGATTCATCATAGTCGGACATGACAGAGAAGAAAAAAGAATACGGTTACTGGGAACCATCCATCTCGCTCTTCGATGAAATTAGGAACAGTAAAATCTAAAATTATAGCCAGACCTAAATCCGTCCTCAATTTGCTGGTATATAATGTAACCAAATGTCATTTTTCTCCTTATAAAAAAATTTCATCAAAGCAAGAGTTGGCCTCTGACTGAATACTTATTTGGAGGCAAAAAATTTCTAGGAATTGCAATATTCAGCATCACAATTTGAATATTCACATATGCACCAACCAAGGAGGGTCTTGAAACTATGAAGTGCATGGAATGACCTCGGGACAAGATGATGTAAAAAAGTAAAGCACTTCAATTCATCAGGATTTGTGCTGTCTAGTTCCAATAAAGAAATGGAGTTAGATTGCAAATAGACTAGGTGGCTGAGCTACATATTCATCATCTAATATGAACCCCAATGGAAGGAACTGATGACCACAAGCCTTGGCATTCACTATCATATATGAGCTTGAAAGAGGATAGATTGCAAGGCTAATAATAGATGGGCGGAGCAATCATCTTTCCAACTTACAGACTTTTAGACTAAGAATCTATTGATATAAAAAGCATAAGATCCACAAATATGATCTAACCAGAAGGTGGAAACTAGGAAATCACAAAACACCAATAAGGGTGAATGCATTCAACTTATATATGTAGTCCAACCAATTTAAGATAAACACGTATTCAATTACTAAAAGCATATTAGTTGTTCTACAAGCAAAGCTACAATAAGAGGTCAAAAAAGATAACTCACCATATATAAAAGAAGGAACTAAGGCTTGTGAAAAGAGAAGCAAACAGCATACCTTGAGAACAGGGCCAACTTTGAAAACACCCATGATCTGCTCCTTTGCAACCAAGGAAAGAAGAGGAATAAGTGCAAAAGGAATCTGAATTGATTGGAGAACATTGAGCCATTCGTTGAGAACATCTAATGTGTCTTCAGAGGTATCAGTTGCAAGAGCAACAATCATAGTTGGAATGATTGCACAGCTTCTTGTGACCAGAGATCTCAGCCATTTCTTCAAGCGTAGATTCAAAAATCCTCCCATGATAAATTGCCCAGCATAGGTGCCTGTTATGGTGCTACTTTGACCTGCTGCTAGTAACCCTATACCCCATATATACAGAATTGGAACATATCCTCCATATTTCTCTTGAAGATAGTGCCCTGCGTTCGCAAGGCCAATACTATTGGCTATATCTGTTCCATAGAACGCCTTTGCAAAAACAGTTGTAACAAAGAGATTGATCATGAATGAGACTCCAAGAGCAGCTGTGGACTCTATCGAATAGTATCTAAGGGCTTCTTGAATCCTCCCTTCCTTTTGCTGGTCAACCTGCCTAGACTGCACAAGGGCCGAATGCAAGAAGACATTGTGAGGCATGATTATGCAACCCACGATTCCAACAGCCTCCTTGATGGTTTTAGAGCTAAGTTTTGGGATCAAAACACCTAGAAATGGTTCCAAATTAGCTTTTAACATATGGATATTGAAAAACCTTGCAGAAATGCAAAATTAAATGGAAAATATGTGTTTTTTCTCACCTAGAAGAAGTTCAATGCCATCAGGTTTTGTTTCACCAAACATCCATGCAAAAGAGAGTGCCATAGTAGCAATGAGAACAGCAAAAATTGCTTCCAACTTCCTCACCCCATAATTCTCAAGCAACAAAAATATAAAGCTGCAAGAAAACCAGCAACAATCAATAATCTAAATAGTAATTAAAACAGAAATTTCTTCAAAAACCGGAAAGCCAGATGCAAGGTTCAACTCAGTGCAACCAAAGAAAAGATAAATGAGCACAGAATGCTAATAATGATATAAACCCAAGTCATAAAATTAGAAATTGCAGCACAAAGAAGTTCCCTGTTTAATACTAGGAAATTCAATGCAGCCGGGGAACGGCAGAAGTCACCAGAAAAGGAAAAGGGGTGTGGAAACCAACAGGACACATTAAAGTATCACATTTCCAGAATACCAAAAAATGAAAAAAAAAAAAAGAAAAAAATGAATTCCCCCATCTTCAAAACTTCAAATTTGCGCAGCCTGAGGCCCACCCCACGATTTTGCCCCACCCTTTTTACAGCAATCAATGGTAGCAGAAATCTGATTGGCATAAAGATCGACTAAAAGTTCAAATCAACTAAAACAAATGACACCAGACCAAGGCGGCAAAACCCCATTACTCAAAATGTTAAAAGCAGTAGACTCCAACTGCCTGAATATTTGTCTCGGTTAAGAGTCAATACCCTCGTAATCCAACAACAGTTCTTGCCTAAAATGGGTATTGCTCTTTTCGACTCACCGAAGGCATCTTTATTCTCCATCAGTTTATAGAGTATTAGAGACAGCAATTTCTCTTCTCAAGTCACAGTAATAATTGGGAAGAGGGAAGCACTCCATAAAACCTCCAGCATATCAGTCCAAAATTTCCTACGAAAGCAAATTCCTCCGTAACCCTAAAAACCACTCTCTCATCCCCAATCAAAGCAACCACTTCAACAATCAACTAACAAGTAACTACAGATAGAGAAAATATTCAAAAACAAAGACAAACATTACCAGCCAAGAGCATTAGAGGTAACCCAACCCCATATTGGAGGGGCAAAACCCCATTACTCAAAATATTTGAAAACAATCACACTCCCAATAATTTTCCGATCACCATAACCCACCAAAAAAATTATCAGCCAAGAGCAGCGATGATAACAGTAGGTAGCCCATGCGAGAAGGGCCTCATTACTCAAAATGTTAATAAATACCCAATACCACACCCAATAACCTTCACAAACCCACATAATCATTGTCTCCCCATTTTTTTTTTTTTTAAATGTTAATAAATACCCACTACCACTCCCAATAAACTTCACAAACCCACATAACCATTCTCTCCCCAATTTTTTTTTTTTAAAAGAAAAAAAAAAAAGAAAAAACCAATTCAAAAATCAAAGAAACAGACTAACAACTGCTAAAATTCACTCAAATTAAAAAAAAAAAAAAAAAAAAAATTACCAGTCAAGAGCTGTGATAATAACGCCAGCCCAAAGGGGCAAGACCCCATTACTCAAAATCTTAATAGCAATAGCACTGCCAATAACCTCTTGAATATCAGCTCCAATTAGAGCCAATTCCGCCATAATCCACAAAACCATCCTTGCCCAAGTGGGGTATTCTTCCCTACACAATTCAGCCAAATGCTTCCCAGTTGCAACCCCAACTCTGGCTGCCAATAGCTGCACCAAAAGCCCCATCAACGTCGCCCAAAACAACAGCCAAAGCAGAGAATACCCAGCAATTGCTCCCGCTTGAAGATCTCCTTCCAAATTTCCAGGATCCAGAAAAGCTATGCTCATTAGAAATCCGGGTCCTGTGAAAAGCCAGAGTTTTTTCCATGAAAACGGCGGCGTTTTGATCCATTCCTCGGCCTCGTCTGAACTTATGATTATCACCTTCTCATGGGAGCCATAGGCTCTCTCCTCCTCGTCCGCGTCTGATTGTTGAGACTGTCGGAGTAAAAGGGGTTGTTTTTCTGGTTGATTTGGCGGCATACTTTTTCGAATTTCTTAAGAGAGAAAAGTTATGGGGGGAGTTTATGCAAGAAAAATGAATGCTGTTCTTTCTTTGATTCTGGGTTTTCTGTTTTTCTGATTTCGTGCGATCACTTGTAATGAAGGAAACTTAATGGCTACCAAAGAAGCAAAAGGCCTCCTAAACTACTCGTCCACACCCACTATTTATATTTCTCTCTCTCCCCCTCTCTCTCCCTCCACATGTTTGGTAGGCAAAGAAAAAAAACTATAGTATTTACTGTGAGTTAATATGTTTACTTTTTAATATGCAGACTTTATGATATGAGTCTATCGTGTCAACATGAGAGAGAGAGTAATATAAATAGCGGGTGTGGACGAGTAAAATTGCCTTCTTAAATACAAAAATTATTCTATATATATATTTATATATATATAAACTATTAACACATATCTTAATAAATCTGAAGATTTAAATATTACAAAGTAAAAAAACAAATTATTTTCCAAAATTTTTATTTCTTATAATTGCACCAAAAATAGACACTTTATTAACTTTTAAGGACATCTTTTTTTTTTTAATAAAGGGAATTCAGCCAGTTTCCACCTAACGTAAATGAGCTCCATACATTTATTACCATTCTCTGACCTTATGTACAATATGTGAATATCAAATACATTGTATTTATATAGTGTCTTATTTTAAAATTTGGTGCGATTAACTTAACATAAACAAATGTTTCCGTAGTTTATGGGTTCCACCTTCAACGCTTGAATATGAATGATAAAAATAAGGAAACATTAAAGATGGTAATAATTCCAGACAGTTACATTTGTTCTGTACTTGTAGGTGCAATTTCGTATCATAATCTTAATTTTCTTTAATCATCTGATAATTTTATCTTAATTTTAAAATTTTTTTCAGATAAATTATCGATATCTGGTAATCACGTTTAGAAATGATAATATTCGATCTAAACTGACGATTACCCAAAAAATCTGATCCGGCAGATCGGATTTTTTCACTCAAAAATCGGGTTAGGGTCCGGTTTTAGTATTGAAGTAGTCGGTTCAATTTAAATACAGATTTAGGTTATAAATAATCCAATCTGATAATAATTTATAATAAAATAAAATAAAATTTTAATATAATATTATTAAATAAAATAAAAAGATTTTTAATTTGTAAATTTTATTTTCATTTTTAAATAAATATTATTAAATTAAAAAGGAATGTATTAGGCTATGATTTAGATCGGGTATGAGTCGGGTATATGTCAAGTACAAATCGATTTAAGATTGAATCGGATCGATTTTTTAAAAGTATATAATATATCAGATCGAATTGAGTTGGATTGGATTTTTAAAAAAATTCGTAGAGTCGGATATGATTTTTTATTTTTTAATCCAAATCTAGTTAGTATCGGATATGAATATTATAATTAAGATTTAGAGTCGGATATGATATTAATATAACCTGAATCATAATCAATTTATTACTATTTTTTTTTATAAAATTTAATTAAATTTGATTTAAATTGGATAGAATATTTAAATAGCAAAGCAAGAGTCTCCGTCACCCATAAAAGATTTGGAAGTTTATGGGTCCCACTTGAAATGCCGGAATGGAGGGTAAAATATGAGAACAATAAGTGAATTGTGATGAGTTCAAATTGATACATGATCCATTTCTTCTAATGTATAGGTTAATGAGTCTATGATTATATAATAAACACAATTATTTAATATAATTATTAAATAAATTCAGATGATTGAGATTTGAACCTACTACAGAAAGAAAATTACACAAAATGTACAATTGTATAGTCATACGTATCGTATAATTATGAAATAATTTTATCTTAAATTACGTGGTTTAATCATAAAAATAAAAGATCTATTGATTCATTAGTCTCATTTGTAATCCTAAAATGGATGGAGTTTGTTTTCATCTTTGTGTAATTAAACTAGTTTAATAATATTGCAAAAAAAATTTATAAATTGAGATGAGTTCAATACAAAATATGGGCTTTATGCTGAATTTTACTAATTATGGAAATTACAAACCTTTTACTATTTCTAATCTTTTTATCAATATAATAATAAAAAATCTTACGAATAGTTTATTTTAATATATTTTAAAATCTTTTACTTGATTTAAAAAATATTTTAATTAATTTAAAATTTATAAAATTTAAGACTTCTTATTATTTGCTAAATTGATTGACATATTAGATTTTACTGGATTGCTTTTCATTCAATACGTATCGCATTACCGGGTTTACTTTTTAGTACAACAAATAGAAAAATTTAAGAGATATGATAAAAGGAAAAGAATTATTAGAACTTTTCATATTCTCCTTGCAGGGAAAACCAAATAGTAAAAAATTTTATTCAAATATTATTTTTTAAAATTTAATGTTAGAATTTTATTAAATATATATATTTTTATAATTTTTATAGTTCTATAACCACGCATATATATATATATATATGTGTGTGTGTGTGTGTGTGTGTGTGTGTGTGTGTGTGTGTGTAAAATTCATATTCACTTACTTGTAGTTAATCCCAATCCAAACTAGCTCCCCACAAATAGGAAGATGCCAAGTGTCAAAACTCGTACCCACATAATGGGCAACTCCAAACCGAAAAATTGGACCCATATAGTTGATATTAAATTCTTTTGGAATGATTTCGAAAGTGAAAGATGAATTTCTTTAACATTATCTACATAAATGTGGCTGAAAAAAATAATCGATGTGTTTAGAGAGAGAGAGAGAGAGAGAGAGAGAGAGAGAGGGAGAGTGAAAGAGACAGACAGCTTTGAGTGAAAGAGAAAGGGGAAAGCGCGAGGAAAGTGGATAGCGTTGTCGCCAAACGTGTGGGCATTCGGACGCAGCGCGCACCATCGTCGTGTTCGGCTCGTGCCAGCACGAGCTGTTGGTGCGCCCACGTTAAGACACCGTTAAATCCAAACAGGTCTCCTAAATTTTGTTGACTTTTTTGGGTTTTCTTCGAACGTGTCTGCCACGTATGATCGCTTTTCCTGCACTTTTTTGATTCATACACTGATTAAGTCGTCGAACCATTAAATCAAATAAGATGATTTATGTCATCGAGGAGGTAACGACCAAAGTTTTCCATTCATAAATTTATTTATTTTTTTTTTACCCCGAGTAAACCGCTTGTTTTGTATCCCAAGATCAATGTATTATAGTTTTATTTTATACGAAGGAAAACGGAGATAAAATTATTTTATAAAATAAAATGATATATATTTTGGATTGAACGTAAATAATATTTATTTAATATATAAAAATTAATAAAATTATTTTGATTCATCAATCTTAATTTATATGTGGCTCCACCATTGTATATATATAAATTATTGGAGATCCACTAAATTTAATTTGAAATAAATTAAACTTTTAACAAATAAATTTTTTCACGATAGGTTATTTTATTGTGTTTGTTAAATCACTTGATAAATATTTTTAAGAAAAAGAAAAACTTTATTACTTGAGATTTAATTATCTTGGTAATCAAGTTTTTCGACCAAATGTTTTAAGTGCTATCCAAAGATACCATGTGTGGCGCAGTGCAACGTGTATTAAAAGGAAAAAAAATGAGAATTTTTAAAAGTAAATTTAAGAGAAAAATGAAAAGGAGAATTTATAGGAGATTATGCAAAAAATTATTGTGTGATTATTTTTTAAAAATGATTAAAATAAAACTGTTGGTTGTTTACTTTACTTCTTTTTAATAAAAAAAAAAGATATTAATATTTAATAGCTTGCTAGAAAAATAAATACAAAAACAAGAATTGAATTACCACAAGGGTTTAAGACTCTATTCGCAAGGGTTAATTAATTTAATTTTTTTTTCAAGTGCCATTTTTCTAAGAAAGTATTAAAATAATCATGACAGCTTCTAAATTTTGGTGATTTATTTTTCATTCTTTTGAAATCAAACAATCAAGATTTCTTTAGGGGTATTTTTGTCAAAGAAAATCAGGGCATAATTTCTTATCACATAAAGAAAGCAAAGGACGCATGCACTAAGAAAGAGTCGTGGGATCAACATTGGTTGGCTCAGTTGAAAGAGAATTGAGTTTCATTAATCATGATCATGAGTTTGATTGTCCATGAGTATAAAAAAAATCATATTGAGAGATTTTTTTTTAAAAAAGAATTCAAAAGTAGGTCGATCCGGATTAATCGGGAGAAATTTCAGATATCGGATAGAAAACTAAAAAAGAAAAAGAAAGAGTCGTGGGGTCGATAAGTTTCGAAAATGTGGTTGTATGGATTTGAGTTTGAGATGCTTAAAGGAAAGTATATTTTGATTTTGGTGTATGGAGAAAGTGGATTGAAAAGATGACAAAAAAGGAGAGGATGGTGTAATTTGAGCATTTATGAAGCATCAAAGCATCATTAAATATTCCAGGTTTGCGGTTGTGTGTCACTATGTCCACATTCTTGTGATCCAATCAGAATTAAACACCTCTGCTTTTCATGGCTAGTGTTACCTTTTTTTACTTTAATAATCCAGTGGTTTAATAGGATAAAATAGTAATTTTTTAAATTAAATTTAAAATTTAAAATTTAAAAATAAAAAATATTATATTATAAGATTTACCTTTAATTAGAATTTGATAAACACTCGAAATGAATTAACCAATTTAAAAATCAATAATAAATAAAAAAATTGTTATATTTTTATTAACGCCCCCACCAAATACTAGGAAATAGTTACATTTCATATATCCTAAAATGTAATAAAAATGATTTTTTTCTTTCTTTTTTAATAAAGAGGATTTCGAATTCAATAGTTTTAAAAAGAAAATGGTATCGGTTTAGATATATATGGGATATACATGATTGAAAAAGAAAATTACAATAAAAATGATTACTTCTTTATCAATTTTCATTAATTACGCTTTCCTTTTCATTGTCTCTTTCTAACTCTTTCCCCTCTAATCAATACAATAAAATTAAAAATCTCTCTCTTCCTATTCACTGATGATTGGCTTTTCACTTCCCGAATGTTATTCACAAATCACTTCCTAATAATGGGACGAAGTCACTAATGAAAAAAGTTATTTGACAAATTGTGGGGGCCAACCAACATCCAAACTTGATGAACAAAGGCACAATCTCTTAATAAATGAATGCAATGGGCAAGAAATTTTTTTTGGGGGGGGGGGACTTAAAGCCAAATCTAACAAGGCCACCTCTTTCCAAAACACACGACTCAGTTTATGTTGGATATTAGCACTCCACAGCAAAAGGAATTTCTAAATTGGTTTTAATTTTTTATATATTTTATTTTAGTGTTATTTTTATTATGTAATAACACAATTTAAAGGAATATAGATGCGAGGATGAAAATTATAAGGCTTTAAAATAGAGAAGAAGTATTTGTGTGTGTGGGTAGAGATTAGCATAAGCGAATATATATATTATATATACAAAGATTATATCTACTATCCTCTTATATCAGATCTAATTATTAGATTTTAATATCTTTTAAATAAGAGATCGAATTTAAATTTTATATAAAAAATAATAATTTCCTAAAGTTTTAACTCAGATTCCAACCGATTCAAGTTTTGAATAGAAATAAGATTTGGTGCTTGAGGAGTTGATGTGAAAGAAGTGAGGTGTGGGGTGTTTAAGGTGATGGGGCAAATGGCAATCAGTGGCATAAATAGGCAAAATCGCTTCTTGGGGACCATCTTCTTTAGCATCAAAAGACACTTGGCTGGCGGTCAAAAGTGACACCTTAAAAGCTGCTGAAGATGAGTGTAGGTTAAGGAAGCAATTGAGACAACCAATCAATCTTATTTCAATTGAGACAACCAGTTTTTCTCACTACAGTCTCCCCACCCTGCAATTGTACATCGTTCTCCATAAAAATCTAATTCCCCTGTTTTTCTTATTAGTCCGACGAGTACCAGACCCCCCCTTTTTTCCAGATTAAACATGTACGATGAATAAATCCTTCTTGAAATATTTTTTTTTTCCATTTTAATCAAGATTTGAAATTAAAAAAAAAAAAAGAATTATGACTAACAGAATGCTTCTTTGATGACATACTTCTTAAAACATTTTTGTGCCGTCTGGGTATCCTCCGGAGTATCCTTCTCCAACTCGGGTTACCAAAACATTTTAATTTATTTTATTTTACTCACTTTTCAATATAGAAAAATAAATCAAAATTCAAATTTATTTATAACTAAGTAAGTAAACAATTATTATATTAATAAATTCTGAATCCAAATCATTTTATTTCTCTTCCATTTAATACTATAATACATACTTCTTGCCTTAAATGTTTTTTTTTGTTAACCACATTTTTTTGAAGGGGGTTTAATGATCTAAAAATTTTCGACATTTATCTTTGATCATATTAAAAAATATCTTCTGTTTTATTGGATTTAATAGGAGAATTCCGATCAGAAAATTGTATAATATATTCTTCTCTGTCGTATAATTACTAATAAAAAAAAATTAAAGTCACTGTTCATTTGCTTGTGCCCTCATTAATAATGTCTTTTGACTATCATATCGACTATTCCCAAATCTATAGAACTTAAGTGAAAAGAAAGGCTTCTACATGTTATTTGGTCCATTCGTGTAGCTATCGAGGATTTTCTTTTCCTCCATTTCCTTCCAAAGAGGCTTTTAGGATTATCAACTTGTGGTGGTTTCTTGGTCCCATTTTGCTCAACTTTTCAAGATGTGATGAGTAGATTCCATTTCCAAGTTCATCATTTATTGGGAGAAAAACAAAATTATTAGCAAGGTTTCCCCACCTTGATGCTACATCAAGTTTGGCAGAGTTGCTCTCTTTGTCCTTTCCGGATTGTCAATTCTGATATGTATAAATTGAAATTAGTTCATCCTCTAAAATGTGTAATAAGAAAAAAAATATAAGAATCTTAATCTCAAATTTTGAATTTAATAAAAAAAAAATTGAACAAACAAGGGAAAAGTATAAAAAAAAAAAGAAGAAAGGTAAGATCGGTGGTTCGATAGATGTAGATGAAAATTTGCAACAATATTATGGTGAGTCCATCAAACAAAAGAAGTTGATCAATTCTCACAAAATCTTACTGTAACCTTTTTTTATTGCGAGATGCAAGCGATTTTCTATCTGAATATTTCTATTTCTAATATTAATTGTCCTCGTTTCATTTATACAATAAATTACAAAAATTATAAATCTCACTTAAGTTCAACCCAGATCATTCTGTAATAGGGAGCACATAAAAAATTCTAAGGAAAGAAACAGAGTTCATTTGTCCTCGCTTAAATATCTTTTTCTTTGGACAAGTATTTGTCACTAAACATAATTTTTTTAAATATGCTCTGTCATCGCATATTAGAGAATGAACTTTATAAAAATTTAGAATACAAATTTAAATATAGATAAAGAGAGATAAGAATGTGATCAAATATAAAAAAGAGAAAGAGGAGAGAAATTTATTAAGAAGACAAAATTGAAGAATAGAGAGTACGTCTTCTATTAAATGTAAAAGAGAGATTATTTCAAATATTACAAAGATAGAGAAAGAGAGAAAAGAAAGACATTGGAAGAGAGATTGTCTTCCAAATTGTGAATACAAGAGAAGATAAAGCCCTATTTATGTAACATGAGAAGAGAGGAAAATAAATAAAATGAAAAAATGAAAAAGAGAAAGAGAGAGGGAGGAAGCGGACAAAATGTCCACTCCCTTCGACGGCCATTGTAGCCGGCCTATTTATTTCCAACATTCCCTCTTAAGTTTGGCAAATATATATCTATGAAATGCAACTTGTCGAGAATATTATTCATGTGACTAGTCATAATTCCCTTAATAAAAATATCAACAAACTAATCATTGCTCTTTATGTGTGGGATGATTATGGTCTTTTCTTTAATCTTTTGTTATATAAAATGACAATCCACCTCAATATACTTAGTCCGCTCATGAAACACTAGATTTGATACAATGTGAATAGCCGAATGGTTATCACAAAAAAGCTGAATTGATATTAAGACCTTGAACTTCAAGTCTTCAACTAGAGTCTTAAGCCACACAATTTCACTTATTGATATTGTCATAGCTTTATATTCTGCTTCTGTACTAGATCTTGAAATTACTTTTTGTTTCTTACTTCCCCAAGACACTAGATTACCCCACACGAATATGCAAAAACTAGTTGTAGACCTTCTATCTTGAGAGTCTCTGACCCAGTCCGCATCACAATATCCAACGATCTCGGAGTTTCGGTTTCACTTCATCCATATTCCACATCCAAAAGAACCCTTTAGGTACCTCAAAATCCTCTCGACTACTCTCCAATGTCTCATTTTTGGATTGTGCATATACTGGCTAGTTCGGCTAACTGCATATGCTATATCTGGCCTAGTAATCATCAAATAAATGAGTTTTCCAACAAGTCTCTAGTATCTCAAAATGTTAGTAAAGTATTAATCGTTATCAGTTCCTTCTTTATAGGTTGAGACTGGGTTACAAGCAGATTTGGCTCCCAATTTACCTGTTTCATGTAAAAAAACAAATGTGTACTTTCTTTGGAATAGAACAAACCCTTTACAGGAGTGGGTAAGTTCTATACCTAGAAAATACCTTAATTTTCCCAGATCTTTAATTTCAAATTTAGACTTAAAATTTTTTTTAATTTGATCTATTTGCTTTATATCATTCCCAATTATGATTATGTTATCAACATAGATAAATACAATTGTGATATTTTCATTAAAAAATTTTGTAAATAAAAAGGAGTCACTATTGCACTTAGAGAAATCATAACTGAGAAGAGCGGAGTTAAGTTTAATATACAAGTTTTGGGTAGACTGTTTTAAACCATAAATGACCTTTTTGAGCTTGTATATTTGTCCATCTTTGCCTTCAAGCCCTTGAGGAAGTTACATGTAAACTTCTTCCTCTAATTCTCCTTGCAAGAATGTATTCTTCATATCCATTTGAAACATTGGCCAACTCCAGTTTGTTGCGAGGGACAATAGGACTCGGACTGTGGTTATTTTCGCGATCGGAGCAAAAGTTTCGGTGTAGTCCTCTCCATAGGTTTGGGTGAAGCCTTTGGCTATAAGTCTTGCTTTGAGGCGGTCAATTGTTCCATCACTCTTATGCTTGACCTCGTAAATCTACTTGCACCCTACTGATTTTTTTCCTTTAGAAAGAGTGGTGATCTCCCAAATTTGATTATTGGTAAAAGCATCCAATTCTTCTACCATAGCCTTCTTTCATCCTTGATGAGCATTAGTTTCTTCATAACTCAAATGTTCCTGCACTTGGTCAATGCCATTCAAGAACTCTTGATAAGTAGAGGAAACATTGTTAGTTGTATAAAAATCAAAAATAGAGTGAGATGTAAGCTTAGAATTATAATAAATTTCATTATTTAACTATTTCGAAGGATGTATTAATCTAGTGGATAAGTGGACGAGGTGATGACGATGGTTCCATAAGAATTTCCTCATTTTCTCCATTAACTTGTTATCCCCCTTGCTCATTTGGCTCCCCTTTTCTAAAGCATTTTCTTCTTTTCCTCCTTACTCCATATTTTGTTCTATAATTATTTCTTGGGGAGATTTATTTTCAACTCTTGTGGATTTCCAAAAAAAGATTTGTAAGTATCTTTTTATGAAATCTTTACTTTTGCTATGTTCTTTAAAATAGAATTTATCTTTCAAAAATATTACATTATTAAATGTATAGATTTTACCAGTTTTGGATTCATAGCATAAATATCCCTTTTGAAATTATACATAACTTATAAAAATACATCTTCCCTTTCTTTCTAACTTATCTCTCATTTGAGAAGGAATATGAGTATAACATGTACAACCAAATATTTTAACATGAGATAAGGATTGTTTTTCTTTCCAAATATCTCTAAAGGAGATTTTCCCTTCAGAATATTTATGAGAAGTCGATTAATTATATGTGCAGCTGTACTAATTGCATCACTCTAAAATTTCTTATGTATATTTGTAAAAAAAATATCATGGTCCTTTTTATTTCTAATAAGTGTCTATTCTTTCTTTCGCCTACTCCATTTTATTAAAGAATATAAAAGCAAGATGTTTGATGAATAATTCCCTTGTTTTCTAAGTATAATTTGAATTCATTGCTCATGCATTCACCTCCATTATCAATTCTAAGTGTTTTAATATGAGCATCATATTGTTTCAAGATAAAGTTGTTAAAATTTTTAAATGTTTTGAAAGTTTGTGTCTTAGTGTGAAGCATGTATACCCATGTGTATCTAGATTTATGATTTATAAAAGATATAAAGTATTTGAAACCTCTTCTAGATTCAACAGGAGATGTTTATATATATGAATATACGGGGTCAAAGATATTTTTATAAATAGTTTTCAAAATTAGATAAAATACTCGGATTTATTTCTAAAAATACATGCATCACAATGATCATTTTTACAAAAATTTGTTGGAAAAAGTATTTTTAAGGCTTGATTATTTGGGTGACTTAATCTACCATACCATAGTGGATTATCTCCTTCACATGTAACAAGAGCTTGGTTGCCTTGGTCCAAAAATACAAATTGTTCCTTCTAAATTCCTACCAATCACTTGATTCGATTTGAGATCCAAAAAATAGCTTTACAATTTTGGTTCTTAGTTATCTTACTAATTGACATAAGATTAGAGGTAAATTTAGGAACATATAAGGCATTTGAGTTTTTCTTTTTTTTCAAAAAAATTCAACTTCTCCAAATTTTTTAACCTTTAACTTTTGTCAATTAGCTATTTTAATTATCTTATGATTGATGAGCGGTTTAAAACGTTTTATCTTTTCTTTGTCCTTAACCATATGATAGTCACATCCTGACTCTATTAACCAATTTTCAAAATAATGAATGGAGTTCGAGAAGTTACGAGAATTATCGGCGACTTGTTTTGTAGCTTGGTGATGCTTTCGAGAGTTGTTTTCAAAGCTACAGTTTGCGCCACTTTTGGAGTTCTTTGCTCTTTCCTTTTAAGATGATCTGATTTGAGATGAGGATGAAAGAACCAACATTTCTCATTGGTATGGTTTAACCTCTTGTAATATGAGCATCCTTTCTTGTGAGGAAACTGATAGGCTTTGTTGGTAGTGGGTAGTTTTGGTGCAAAAATAGGGATTTGCTACTCAACTTTAAATCCATGGATTTCAACTGTTGATTGTGAAGCCTCCTCAAGCCGCATGCTAGCAAAGGCTTTCTGAATTAAGAATTGGATTTCTTAATATGAAGGGAAGTCCTTCATCTGAAGGATTTCTTCGCAGACATTTGAAAAACGTTTGCCAAGAGAGACAAGAAGGCTGAAGGACTTATCTTTATCATTCCGTTTCAACAATATCTTTGATCACATGTGTAAGGTCTCAGCATCTCCAAATCATTCCATAGGTCTTCATATTCTCCGAATAGTTATGATATAATTTTTTCTTCCTTCTGAATATTGGCAATCTTCCGTTTGATTTCAAAAATTTTTCTCATATTAGATTCTTGCTCATATAGATCGTGCATTTGATCCCATAGAATTTTAAAGTTTGAGCATCATGACACTATATTTTTGTAAGTTTGATACATGGTATTAGAGAGGAGAATGAAAACTTAATCATTTCTTTCTTTCCATTCTTTATATGCAAGGTTGGTGACATCAAAAGATTCACTCATTATAAATTTCAAAAGTTTTAGAATATTGAGTGACCTTTTGATGTGTCCTACTCATTGGAAGTAATTTGTGGAGGTTAGAATTATGGAAGAAAAAAGTTGGGTTTGAAATGAATTAAAGGAGGGCGGAGGATTTGCCGATTAAGGAATAATAGAACTATACTCTGATACCATATAGAAATTTGTAAACATCACTTAAGTTCAACCCAAACTGTTCTGTAGCAGGGAGCACCAGAAAAGTTCCTAAGAAAAATGTGGAGTTCGTCTATTCTCGTTTAAGTATATCTTTTCTTGAACAACTATTTGTCACTGGATAGAACTTTCCTAAATATGTTATGTCATCGCATATTAGAGAATGGATCTTATAAAAATTTAGAATCTAAATTTAAATATGAACAAAGAGAGATAAGAATGTGATCGAATATAAAAGAGAGAGATGAGAGAAATTTATTAAGAAAACAAAATTGAAGAATGAAAAATTTTTCTTGAATGTAAAAGAGAGATCATTTCAAATATTACAAAGATATAGAAGAGAGAAAAGAGAGATTTTGGAAGAGAAATTGTCTTTCAAGTTGTGAATATAAAAGAAGATAAAGTTTCTATTTATAGAACATGAGAAGAGAGAAATAAATAAAAAAAAAATAAAAAAGAGATAGAGATGGAGGGAGTGGACAAAATGTCCACTAGCCGATGAACTCCAACGACTATCATAGCTGTTGGGTTCCAATGGCTATTGTAGCTGTTGGCTTGCCTGGCCCATGGGCCCGGTCCTTTATTTCCAACATAAATTTCTTGGAATCAAAATTAGATACATATTTTTATGAGTAATTTTATACTTATCAAGTGAAAAAGTGATGAAATGAATCAAATCTTATATAACACTTCATACGAGAAAAAAAAAATTAAAATTAAAATTTTATTGGAACAAAGAACAAGTATTCAGTCGAACAAACTACATTGGCTTGAAGAGATAAAAATGGAAAAAGAAAGACGAAAATTGTATGAATACATGTGTCCATTACACTACAAGAGTAATTTTCTCACTTTATGAATATATCTTCGACATACCGGGCAAACCCTTGTCTCCCCTTCTTCAATAATCCTGGACAAATAGAAAAATTCTAATTTTAGCTGATGCTTGAAGGACTAAAGCCATAGAAACAAAGGGGTCAAGTAAATCTGGTCAAGACACATCATTACAAAGATTGTTTTACTCTTACACTGACCTTAGAGCACAAAGATAGCAAGTAGCACAGTGACCACATGGTACGAAGAAGCAATCTCTTGGATCGTCGTAGCAAATTACGCAAATTTTTCCATCATATAAATCTTCGGAAGACATAGTGTTACTGCTACTGCTACTACCGCTGCTGCTACCGCTACCGCTAGAGTTTCCAGATTCTAAATCGTTGTACGTTCCGTATGAAACTGGAATTGCCTTTTGTGGCCTTAAAGGATTAGTCTCTGAATGTGATCCTTCTTCCTCATCTCTCCCAATTTCACAATTTGCCAAATACTTCAAAATCATAGAAATGATAAGCACCAGTACTCCTGCATATATAGTCATTGTCCATAACAACACAGTCACTCGGAGACTTATAATTCACAATCTCAAGTAAATTGCTATTTAACAGATCATTTCTGACAGGGAAATGTCTAACTTTAAAAATACAATTCAACTCATGAAAGAATTTTTCTCATCACAAAATGCATTTCCCATTTTATGCTTAGAAAAAATGAGACATGTCATATAGATTTTTTTCCCTGAACTTGTGGATGACATACCTAAAACAGCAAAATAAGCAATTAATCGGACGACTAAAAAGACTGCAAAGCACCATTCCTCCGCAGGATCATCCTGCATATAAATATATATATATTTAAAATTTCTATTAAGTACAGATGATTCTCTAGAGAGAGAGACAGAGAGAGAGAGATCATACATCAAAGGTGCTGGTTAGGGTAGCAGGGTGAGGGTTGGGTAAGTGAAAGTTAAGTCTCATTCCGTCCAGTGAACACATGACAAGGGTTCTCTGAGTTGCTCTCCCCTGTTTTCTTCTATTTGCTTTAATCAAAAACTGAAATTAGCTGAAACAAAATTTGGGTGTCATTAGATTAGATCCCCAATGCTAAACCTTCAATCAACTAAACAGAGTAGACAAAAATTTTGATGGAGAGTATTTTAATGCTATCAAACATTATCATGTTTCATCCCGACAGTCATGTACTCAACTTATTTGAATGGAATTTCTAGTTTCATTAATTTGGATTTTGAATTCCAAGTAGATATAAATTTTGATTAAATGATTTGATTTCACTAACAATCTACTCCTACCAGAATTACTATTTTTTTTTTTTCAAAATTTATGCAATTGATTTCAATTATGGAGTTTAAAGGGAGAAAGGCATAGTGATAGTTGATGCTCTAGTTGCCCTTTTATCAACCCTTCAAAACTAAAACCAGAATAAACTCATATGTCAAGATCATATGATTAGTATATTTCAATTATTAAGAGAATTTTCACCCCCTTCAAAGAAAAAAGAAAAATGATATCAGAAAACAGAGTGATACTTCTATCAAACATATATAAAATGACTATTACCACCGGGCATAACAGAGGAAATCACTTTCAAATAGATATCAGTAAGGTAAATACCAATCAAAAAATATAGGTTGGGATTCGTGTACATTACCTTAAAAAGCTTGAAATTAAACTTCAAGAGCTCCAATGCAGCTCCTCAGATTCCTCATTTAGCACAAAGCAACACCTGAAAACAAATAGATTAATAATGCTACCAAAAGGACTTTACAAAAAATGGGGTTTTAATGTTCTTCGGAACAGTTTTTCTTTCCCCCACCCCACAAAAAAAAAGGCTAATTCAACATACTTGTAATATTGTCATAAACTGAAGGTAGTAAAGCAATGGAGAGTGAGATTGCCGAATAGAATGCCATGAATTTGAACACCAAAAAAGATACAAAAATGGATATATAGCAGCCCACAATGTATGGAAGGAAGAAGAAGAAGAAGAAGAAGAAGAGATATGATGATGATGAAAAGATGAATGAGAGAGAGAGAGAGGACATGGTGTGGAGAGATGACTGGTTGTTGTAGTGATGAGGGAAGATTCAACTAACTGTATTCAAAATACCGAGAGATGATTGGAGGAGAAAGACTTTCCCGTGTTCAACTAAATGATTCGGCTCAAATTTGGGCCGGTGACCGAAAGGTGTGAAGGATTTGAATGGTAGGTTAGGTTAGCATATGTAAAATGTTGTTGGGTTTCCAAGGTGTTCTTTTGGGGGGAGGATGTTCATGTTTTGGGCCCATATGAGTTGTGTGACATAGCTAACCAAGGTCAAAGCATATTGAATTATGACAATAGGGTTCGAAGGTTTAAAAGTTGCATAATTAAAATGACAATAGTCAACAATTTATGATACAGATTGCCAATTTTACAGGTGGTATCACCTAATCTAGTATGTCAAATTTGTTGGTTGACCTTACATTTTCAGCTGATTGGTACTAGGTAATCTGCGGACCAGGGGTGGGTCCCAAAGGAACAATAAAATCAAGTAAATTATTACAAATTTTTTTCTTACTCATTTGATTTTTTTTTAACTAATTTGTGTATATACTTGTACCCCATATGTTTATATGTTTTATTTCCTTCAAATCTAGCATAGAAAATAACCTAAAAGCTGTCCCCTTGAAAGCTATCCATGGTCACAACCCCTCCCTCAATCCAATCAATTCAAATCTCGATGTAATTAAAAAAAAAAGCTTTGGACCAAAGGGAGAAAAAATGTTGTTATCCACTTGGACGGGGTCTATATATGATCAAGAAAAAATGTTGGGACTCGATACCGTAGGCTCCATATAGTTTCATGTCGAATTCCTTATGTGGGCCGATGGAGTGGCCTAGCCCAAGGCAGCACAAATTGATAGCAACCTGTAATTGGGCTGGACCATTTGCTCCAGGCCCAGTTAATCCGGGTTCATTGACTTTAATGCCTTGCTTCGGTTAATAACACAATACATCACCTCTTTATTTTTTCCTTCATTGTTTTTTCTTCAATTTTTGGTTCGTGAGCTTCGCCTTAAAGGAGTAATAATAATGATGACGATGATGATTTTTTTTTTTTTAAATATATAAAGAGACTTGAACTTGAAACCTTTACAAGGGGATGGAGACAGAGTGCCGAATGACGATGATGATGATGAATTCTTAACATATTTCTAAAATAAAAAGGAAAAGAGAATAAATAAAATTCAGTAAGGAAACACCAAAGATTGACTTCTGAACCCATACACCATTGTTTAGTTGGTCCTGTAGTAGAATATTGACATCTCTTAAATAAGATATCGGATTTGAATAGTTTGAATCTTCTGTATAGCAAAAAAAGATATCGGAAAGTTTTGCCTCTTAAATATACAATTTCGTTCGAATTGAATTTAGTTAGATTTAATATCGTTGACAATTTGTTTTTTTTTTTTTTGAAAGTACTCATATGGAAGGTAAGCTCCTCTTGGGTTTGTTGCACCAGCACCCAAGGGGCGCAAACGCCCATACCAGCATTTATGATTTGAATTGCTTTTTAAGTTTTGTTTGGGGGTATAAATTTAATTTCAATTTGAGGACTTTGATGTTCAATTTTGGAGAATTGTTGTCCCGTTTCAAGATGAATGCTGGGAAACAACTTTAATGATGAAACTTCATTGAGATTCTTGTATTGTAGATATCCCTAGGTTAGGAGGAGGAGGAGTTGCACGAGTTCCAATTGAGACCATATTGGATTTGGTCTACGCTGACGCTGCTTTGCTTTGCGGCCTTCATGGAGGGGTGAAGTTTGTCCTGCACTTTTGCTGGGGAGAGAGAGCATTAGTGTACCAATTTTATGATACACCTAATGAAAAGGTGGTCGGATTTCATCCCAAAGTCACAACTTCATTCTATTTATACTTTTCGTAAGCAATAATAAAGATATTGTTTGTTGGTTATGATTAAGTTTGTGTCCACATTACATGTTTTCACATACTTTACTTCATCATCATTCCAAAACTTTACAAGTCTCGAGGATTCGGCATAGTTTATTCATCACATGCAACACTTTATAAATATATTAGATTTATTTTATATCAACTCAAAATCTTTCGGATAACGATTGAATTTTGGATTATATGAAAGGCAGTGACGGACTTATGTAGAGTTGATGATGGGCAATTGTATCCCCTCAATTTTGATCGTAGATCGCTTTGAAAAACCCTTAACAAATGTTGACTATCTCTCTAAACTTTTCAAACGTTTAAGTGGGGGTTATGATTAATGGGGAAGAACCCTTTAAGCCCCCTAGTAAATGTTACAACTAAAACTCTGTTGGGAAGAGCCCTTTAAGTGAATGTTAAGATTTACAATGGCTGGATTTACACCAACCCTTTTTTTGCACCCCCAGCTCTCCCTCTTAGGTCCGCCATTGACGAAAAGAATAGACATCTATTATTGACTAAATTGGAGATCATGTAGTATAATTATATAATTTTGAAAAATAATTATTACGAGTGACTATACTTAAGCCTAGAACTCGGCGCACTTGGAAAATAGTTTCTTTCTCTTAATTTCTTTATTTTTTTATTTAAAAAATCATATTTATCAACCAATGGAACAAAATTTTAATAGAATATATACTTTTCATTCTTAATTATTTAAATAAGTAAAAATAAAAAATCCATCTTAATAAAATTTGTCGTTTTATCTGATCACGAGTATCTAGATTACCTTACTAAACTGGTTCGAACATTGTGGGAGACCAATTTAGGTGCAGTATCTCATAGTGTCTGTTTTTCTATTTTCAAGACTTGAATTTGATGTATTAGTTAAGGGAGTTTGATATTCTACAACTTTACCCACAAAATATAGATCCTAATAAATTATGTGATTTGAAAACATATATTTTAAAGGAAGAATGGTGATAAAAAGTTAGCTTTTTATGAATGCTAAAAGGGAAAACGAGTAAGAGTTTTATTTATTTTCTATGAAAGGCAGTAAAGAGTAGTGAAGAAGGAATTTGGAATGTTGAACAAAAGGGAAAAGGAAAACCATGGGCACCGCGCCTAAATTATTTACTTTAAATTTCTCAATCCATGCTTTGCTTAATCTCTCACTTTCGGCATTCATTCTCCTAAAAAGAATCACATCAAGAAAGAAATTAATTTGGTAGCCATGTGCCAAGCTTGTCCGCCCAACAAAGGAAAATCACATCCCATCATGTAAAGAAAGAGCAGGAAACAACCATACTTACAAGACTCCTAAACTTGTTTTCCTTAATCTCGTATAGAATAGACTATAACGTTTATCACAAGGGTTCGATATTGTCTTTAATAAGATGCCATTGCCATAACTTTGAAGGTTCAAACAACGAAGTGGGAATAAGAAACATTAATTTTATCATGAAACCAACGAAAAAAGATTAAAATTAGGTTAAATTTTAATGTTTACATTATTGATCTTCACTAATCACGTTAAATTCGATTAAATTCATTTTAAGTCATGATGGACTCTTAAGCGACAAATATTTTTGAACGTTTATTTTTTTCATACATAAAATTCAAATTTAAAATTTTACTTAATAGACCATATCTACACTGAAATCTACATAATTATATCCTCATTTGCGTAATTGGTTTTTTTTTTTTTATATATATATATAATTTAAACAATTGGGAATACATGAAATTTTATGTTGCATCAGAAATTCCTTTTTCTTTTTTTATTTTACTTCCATGTTGGGAAAGTGGAGCGGTTGAGTAGGGGTGTAATTGAGCCGACTCCAGTCAATACATTACTATACTCGAACTCGACTCGATTGAAAATTATCCTACTCGATACTCGACTCAAACTCGATCGAGTTTAAATTTTCAAACTTGAACTCAACTTGAAAGGAATTTTACAATACTCAGACTAGACTCGACTCAACTCGAATACTTATAAAGATCATGTTCGAATTCGAATTCGAACTTGAGTTTGAATACAAACTAAAATTTAAATTTAAAATTTATAAAAAATTTATTAAATATAATATAATATGTAAAAGTTTGATTAGGTTTACAAACACTTCGAGTCGAACATTTTAACGTTCGAACTCAATTCGATATTTAAATTAATATATTCGAACACGATTCAAATTTGGTTAAAGTTCGATTAAATCAAATCGAATTTAAGTATATCTTGAATCAAGTTCGAGTTATTCGCGAGTAGCTAGATTCACTTAAACACCCGCTAGTTGAAAGAATGGAAATTGTTCTCGATTTAAAAATGATAGATTAATGAGAATTTGAGGGAATGAAAAGGGACGAGGAAACGGTGGAATTAAGTGGCTCTTTTATTTTTTTATTTATTTTTCTTGGGCTGGTCCTACAGCGGAAATTAAGATATATTCAGAAATTTATATAAGAAAACGCACGTGAACGGGTCCTCGATGCAGCCCCGTGGGGGAAGACCTCTCCATGCACATAAAGCTTTTATTGTCACGAAAATTATTTTGTACATTGCTCATCTTGGAATGGTAGGTCTTTGTACGGGAGGATTACTTTTTCTCCCTCTCTGTCTTTACCTTCATAAAACAACAAATTAGATAATTGTTATGTACAAGGTTACACTCATTCAATCATAGACAAATAAAATAATTAAATTTTTTTGGATTACATGATTAAATATTTTATTTCTTTAATTTTCGAGTTTGAATCTTTAAAATAAAAAAAATGATTTAAAAGAATTAATCCTCTAAAATAGACTCCATAATACTTGAATCAGATTAATCAAATTAAACTCCAATAAAAAAAAACAAATAAAATAAACACACATTCAGGGGGTATATATAATGAAACGTACTTGCACAGTAATTCAAAGCTGACCTACAGGAGAAGACCTCTCCATCTCTGAGGGCTTTGAGAAATTTATTTGTTTAATTATTTAATGCCGCATCATATCCCATATAAAATTCATCAAATTCAAAATTTAAAACATTATATATAATTTAAAAGTTTATAATTTAACACTTATTCTTTAAGATAGATTTTTTTTTTTTTAATAACAAACTTTTGTTGCTATCGAATCATATATAAATTATGTTATAAAATTCATTAAACCTATGACATCAATTTTTTTTAATGTAATTATCAATGCAGAATGACCATGGTTATACAACTCCTAACTTTTTTTCCCCTTGTCTCGTGTAGAATAGATTATAGCGTTTATCGTAGGTATTCAATCTTGTCTTTAATAACATGACATTGTCTGAATAAGAAAGATTAATCTTATCACGAAGCCAATGAAAAAAAGAATAAAATTAGGTTCGATTTGAATGCTAATGTCGAAAGATATAGTATCAAAGTAAAATCTACATAACTATGTTCCATTTGTGTAATTTTTTATTTTTAATTTAAATAATTGAGAACTATGATACGTAAAATTTCTTAATACTAACATTTTTTCGTTTCTGAAATATTTTTTATTTCTGAAATGTTTTAAAAACGTTTCAATACGTTAAATTAATTAATATTTATACAAAATTTCTTAAACTTTTTATGTTACAAATTTTTTTTCTTATTTAATAAATTATTTATTTAATTATAAATTATAAATTTTATATTATGTTTTATAATTAATAATTATATATTTGATCATTTTAAATTTTTATTATAAAAAATATCTATTCTATTATTTTCATTAAATAATTAATATTAATATATATTTTTTATTTTTTATATTTATGTATTTATTCACATTTATTTTTTATAAATTATCATTTTTCCTTATTATATTCGTTTTACGTTTTCGTGCAATACATGAAATTCCATGTCACATCAGAATTATTATTATTATTATTTTTTATTACTTCTGTGTTGGGAAAGTGGGAGGGGTTGAGAGAAAGGAAATTCTTCTCGATTAAAAAATGATGATTAAATAGTTAAATAGGTTAATTATAATATCGTAATATGAGAAAATGATATAGACAAGACAAAGGCTTTTCACTCGACAAAACAAAAATATAAATAAATTTAAAAATTTAAAATATCTTAATGTTTGCCACATTATGATTTTTTTTATTGAACCAATCTTCAATCCACTCGACAGAAAGTATTAGCGACATTTTGGAAACCTTTGTCAACGTATAAAAGTGCGGCTCTAGTGGATTAAAAAGTTTAGGTGATTTGGTGCTTAAAAACCTCAACAAGGTATATTATGCTTTTTTACTATGGTCAAGTTGGGAATATTAGTTTGATAAAAAAAGTTTAAATTTTTCATAAATTTCTTTACTTTAATTAATAAATTTTAGTTTAATTAAGAAAAAAGAAAGTTACGATATTTTTTTTTTTGGTACTTGACTACGGTATTCAGAAATCCAATTAATTTGATTAAAACAGTTATGAGACCAAATTTAGAGATCAACTTTCTTAGTACCTATTTTTTGTTATCTAACACTCGGGCTGGCTCTGTCAATTTGCTTTTTCAGGTCTATAATTTGAATTCGAAATATTAATTAAGAGAGTTTAGTGTAATACCACAAGAAGATGTTAAGATAGTTAAGATATTAAATTGTTTAAGGACGTTGTAAGACATCCCCCAAGTCTCTAATCATATTTGTGTCATGGAGATAAATATATTATGCAATATGATTAGTTTTCTAAATAAATATATTATGCAATATGATTAGTTTTCCAAGATCCTGCTCAGAGTAGAGAGAATCTAAGTTTATAATTTTAAACAGAAAAATGGAGGAAAATTTAAAAAATAAATAGGTAAAAATGATTTTGTTTTTTTAAGTTTGTTAAATTGATGAAAGTTATGTTTCTATTCAAAATATAAATAATTTATTTTTTTTATTTTAACCCTTACGCGTTTCTATTTAAATATGTCCGAATTTTTTTGTTTTAGGGAAGTTAGTAATCATGATGGTAGAGCAAAAAAATATTAATTGCTATTTGAATTAAATAAGAGTGATATAGGAACCTTAAAAATAATAGTAATAGTGATGCATATGAAAAATATAAAAATACAAAAAAAGGTGAAAAAAATTGTACACTAATCAAAGAGTAAGGTGTATAATGAACTATATAAGAAATTGAAAACTAAAGACGGAGAAAGAGAGATCTATAGAATTGCTAAACTAAAGAAGAGAAATAAAAAATATTTAAATGGTGTTAGATATATTAAGAGTAAAATCAATAGTATACTTGTAAAGAATGATAATATAAAAAAATATTGAAGGGATTATTTTGATAAACTCTTTAATAGTAAGAGTACGATAGATATAGAAAATATTGATATACCGGTAAAAAAGATTAATAGAGATTTTAAACGTAAAATTTGTTCCTATGAAGTGAAGGAGATTTTAAAGAAAATGAAAAATAACAAACGCATAGGATCTGATGACATTTTTTATTGACGTATAGAAATATTTGGGTAAATTTGGTATTATAATGTTAACGGATATTTTTAACAAAATTTAACAAATCAATGTCTCAGACATGAAGGAAGAGTACACTTGTACCACTATATAAGAATAAAGGAGACATATAATATTACTTCAATTACAAAGAAATTAAAATTATGAGTCATATCATGAATCAATAGAATCGCGGTAAAACTTACTGATGAAGAATTAATTGATGTAATAATTATGGTTTATTTTATTTGATTTTTGAATAAATATTATACTAATTATTGTGTTTTGTGATGATTGATATGTTATGAATGATGGAAGAGACTTATGAAAAAAATGAAGAAAAAATGAGGACAAATTTGAAAGTATGAAAATTTTACAAATATATTGATTTGTTTTTAAATATTTAAAAATAAAAATTTTAAAAATTTTAATTATTATAATTTTTTATTTAATAATTATTTAAAATTTAAAGAGAATTTTCTCTTTAACTATAGCCTTGCTTTTCTTCCCAGCAGCCTAGGTCACAAATTTTGATGGTTCCAACACTATTTGTTACCTTTAGTCCAGCAATATTAATTTAATTGCACAAGTATTTTTATTTATTTCGTGAGTCTTCTCTTCCTCATATTTTCTTATTAAATTAATTTTTTTAATTAAAGGATATTAAAATCTTAATTTTTCATGATTACGAAATTTTATTGAGTACATTAATTCAACATATTATAAGTATTTATTTAATTTCTACACTTTATGAATCATAATTTTTTAAAATTTATTAAATAGTAGTTAATATTTAATAGTTCTAAAATAATTTATAACTAATTAAAATCACAAATCTATAATTGTTTATTAATTTTAATAAAGTGGTGAATGATATTTATGTTATAAAATTGAATAATCTAATTTAAATGAATTCATTGTATATTTGTTAATTAAAATCGGGTCTCTCTAAATTTTAATACTGTTAAGACTTTTAATCTTAAGAGTTTTTTTATAGTTGACTCTCGATTAGGAAAATAATTAAAGAGATTGATAGGACATAAATTGGTGTAATAATTATGCTTTATTTTATTCTATTTTTGAATGAATATTATATTAATTATTATATTTTGTGGTAATTGATATAATATGAATGATGAAGGAGACTTTTGAAGAAAAAGGAAGGAAAATAAGATAAGTTTGGAAGAATAAAAAATTCGTAAATATTTAGATATTCCTAAATATTTGAGAATAAGAATTTTGAAAATTTCAAACCCCTTATAATTTGTTATTTAGTAGTTATTTAAACTTTATGAGAATTTTCTCTTTAAAAATTAGATTAACTCATTCTTATATAGATAACTACGTTATGCAAAAAAGGAGAAGATGAGAAAGCCGTCCAAAGGGGCAGCAAGAGGGCAGCAGCGGCAGCATGTTCTTGTAGTGCAATCTCAAGTCATGTTCTTTTATTTCAAGCATACATTCTAGCAGATTTTTTTTTTATTATTATTTGTTTTACGAGACTTCTTCTTTCTATGTTTTTATTTTATTTTTATTTTTTAGTTAAAGGTATTGAAATTTTGATGATTGATGATTGTGAAATTTAATTGAGTTTATTAAATCAATATCTCATAGGTATTTATTTGATTCTTGTACTTTATGGATCATGATTTTTTAGGGTTATTAAATAGATGGCTAATATTTAATAGATCTAGAATAATCTATAACCAATTAAAAATGGTAAGGTTTGTTTATTTTTAATAACGAGGTAAATGATATTCATGTCATGAAATTGAATAATCTAATTTAAATAAATCCAAATTGAAATTTACTGATTAGAATTAGATCTCTCTAAATCTTAAAACTATTGAAATACTAAATCCAAAGAGAGTTTTTTGGGTTGTCTTTCGATTAGAGAAATAATTAATGGTGGTATCTTGATTACCGAGAAAATAAGAAGATATTGGTCGTTTCGTGATACTTAACGGTTATAACCAATTTATTTATGAGTGTTAAAATTTTTAAATAGATCGATGATCAATCACATGAAATCAAGGTGAATATAATTCCTTTGACTAGAAAATTTTATTTTCCATTAGTTTTTATTTTTATTTTTCGAGTTCTTTATTTTTAATTTAATTAATTTAATTAATTCTCCAACCCCCCATATTTATTTTATTTTATTTTATTTTCCTTAAAAAAAGTAAATCCACCGTTTCCTGTGGAGATGACCCTATTCACTCTATACTAGTATTTTGTGAAGTAGGTATTTTATTTTTGATTGTTTGACAACACACCAAAGATTCTCTTAATTATCGATGAAATAAGGAGAGATTGGTCGTTGAGCATTTATTGATGACTATAAATAATTTATTTATGAGTGTTGAAATTTTTAGATAGATCAATGATCAATCACATAAAATCAAGATGAATATAATTCCTTTAACTAAAAATTAATTTTTTCATTGATTTTTTTTAAAAAAAATTTTGAGTTATTTAATTATTTTCTTTTAGTTGATTATTTCTTTTGTTAGTTTAGTTTATTAATTTAGTTAATTTTTTAAACTCCTTATTTTTTTATTTTTATTTTTTCCCTTAAAAGAATAAATTCATCATTACTTGAGGAGACGGCCTTACTCACTCTATAATAATATTTAGTGAAATAGGTTAATTTATTTTTTGTTGTTTGATAACATACCACTTGTATTACTGTATGACATTAAGTTTAGGTTATTAAATAACAATAAAAACAAAAAAAAAATGACTATAGAAAAAATGAAAATATTTAAGTAGATGTATGATAAAACTAGAAGAGATAGAATTAGAAACGAATAGATTCGTAATAAGTTGGGAGTTAGTTTAATTGTGGATAAGATGTGAGAGTTTCATTTAAGATGGTTTGGACATATGCAAAGAAGATCGAAAGATAGACCGATTAAGAGGATCGAAAACTTAAATATAGGAGATTTGGTAAAAAGTAGAAGTAGACCATTGAAAATTTGATGTAAATTATCCATAAAAATATGATAATTAAGGGTTTTGATAAGGAGATAATTTTGAATAGAAATAAATGGTGTAGGTGGATCTGTATAAATTAAACTAATATCTTTTTTTTTTTAATCTTTTTCATATTTATCTCCAATCTCATTTATTGGGATTCAAGTTTGGATTATTATTGTAGAGATTAAAAAGCAGTTTCTCAAGAACACTCACTTCTGCAGACTATAAACTCAAGTAACTTATGTTAAAATTTTTCAATTAACTATATGATAAGAATATAAATCATAAGTTAATATAGTATAAAGAAATATTAAATTTTAATTAATTTACTTAATAACATTAATTAATAGTTTTGTTCACTTTAAAATTTATATTAAATCTTGTTGCTGCATGTTGTTAACATTGGTATTTTTGTCGTTTATTGATTTTTTTTTTTTATACTTCATTTTCATTTTGTATTCATTTTTGTTTTGAAGTCGGTTAAATTTGATTAAAAGCAAATTAAATTTTAAAAGATAATACCGTTTGTATACTTATTTTTATTTATATATTTATTTATTTTACACAAAGTCAAATGTGAGACCAACGATGGTTTTGCTGCTTAATGATTAAATGGTGATTATATGGCAAAAAACTTTCTTATTTTTAATTTTTAAGTTTCACTTTTTGAATATTAGTAGATTTCTTATTTTTAACAAAAAAATATTAATATCATTATTTTTAAAAAAATTATTTAAAAAAATTACAGAATTTTATTTTTATTTAAAAAATGTTAAAAAAATTATAAAACAAAAAAGAGTAACTGGTTGTGGGCCCCTGTCTACAAATTCTTCGTCTTCTTCATGTGGAGTGGAGCTTTGAAAATTAGGGCAGAGCTGTAGGAGATAGGGGAATCGAAGTGGACTTCTCCCACCCTCCCTCCCTCTCTCTCCAAATCAAAACCCTAGCCTTCCCTCTCTCTCTCTCTCTCTTCTACCCTTAATTGGCGTCGTCTCTGTCCTGATGCCAAAATTGAAATGCAAACCCTGACTTTGATGGACGACCGATTGAGCCCCTTGTTCGAAGAACCAGAGATCGAAGCAGCATTGACCTTTTTCTTCTTTGGTTAATCTGTTTTTATTTTGGGGTAATTTTTTCAGACCTTTTTTTTTGTTGGTTTTTTCCCCATCTTCAGAGTCTTCCAAGTGAATCAATTTCCTGATTGATTGTGAATTAGAGAGAGAGGGAGGGGGGAAGAGAGAGTATTAATCGAAAGTTTTGAATGACAGCAAATAGGGGGATTGATGCAACAATAAAATTTTTTAATTCACAATCCTTAATGGAGGTTTTGCGGAAGGTTTGTGGGGAGTAATGGAGAATTTTGATTGACAATCAACGGATGAAATTCACAATGAAGAGAGCGTATTTGGGCTGATCCCACACCGGCAGCGATTTATATAAGGAAACACCCTTCCTCAGTAGTCAGCACTTTGCATGGAGAGAGCGCTCTTCATACATACAAAGTGCTTTTTGGAAATTTATTTATTCACTTATTTGGATTGATGCAACAATAGAATTAAAGGTTTGTGGATTGACAATCCAGGAGGAAATTCACAATGAGGAGAGCATGGAAATTTAGAATGAACAGAGCGTATTAATGAGAAATTTCAGGGAATGGAAAGGTAGGGGAAACGGGGGAATTAAGTGGTCTATTTTTTTTTTTTATTTTTTTTTTGGGGTTGATCCCACAGCGCAAAATTGTTATGTCAGCAATTTATATAGGGAAACGTCCTTCCCTGTAGGCCAGCATTTTATGGGAAAGTGACCCCTTCACATAAAATGCTTTTTAAAACTTAAGAAAAGAGGTACGAACAAATGGTCAAATTAAGTGGATATATATATATATATATATATATTTTTTTTTTTTTTTAAATATTTTTGGGTATTATTTTGGGCTAGTCTCTCACCAGAAAGGGAGATGTATTTATTTTGTAGACCTCGCCATGCGCAAGGGGCTTTTAAAATTTTTATTTATTTTGTTTTAATAAAAATATAGTGGGTTTCGAGTATCTACTTTCTGTACATTGTTCATGGTCTTTCTGCGGGTGGAATCTTCTCTCTCTCTCTCGAAACAATTAATTAGACAATTCATATGTAAATGGCTATACTCATACAATTATAGAGAACCAAAGGCAAAATTATTTATTTATTTATTTATTTATTTTGTTGGGCTGGTCCCATATCAGAAATAAAGATATATTCAGATATTTATATAAGAAATCGCGCTTGCACAATGACTCGAAGCCAACTCAACGGGAGAAGACTTCTCCATGCGCAGAGGGCTTTTAAAAATTTATCCTTTTTTTTTTTGGCTCATAAAAATATTATCAATTTTGGGTATCGACTTTTTGTATATTGTTCGTTTAGATCTTTCTGCAAGAGGATTCTGTTTTTTCCCTCTCTTTCTCTCTTTACTTTTATAGAACAACAAATTAAATTATTCTAAGTGAATTTGCTATACTCATACAATCATAGAGAAGCAAAATTATCTCTCTCTCACACACACACACACTCTAATAACTAGTGAGTTATAAATAAGATAATTGATTAGAATAGATTTTGGAGCGTAAAAAATCTTATACAATACAATTTAAACTAGTGTTAAATTTATTTATTAACATAAATTAAGTTAAATATATTAGTCCGTTTAATTATGATTTAAATTAAATTTATTTAAACTGTATAATAAATATAAATTAAACGTCATCTCCTCCCCAACCCACACAAAACAGCCAAACTTAAATATCAAGAACTCTATGTATGGAGCGTATCCTGTTGGGAGACTTATCATCCGATAAGGAGTCACTGTAGTAATCGATTTAGATTAATCAAAATAAAATTTCAGATACTGGACGATATCTAAGATATGATATAAAGAAAAAAAAACCCTAACCGATCTCCTTTTGTCCATGGCCTCAAATGTGAAAAGTCATTTGGTAAAAAGAAAAGCCAAACCCCAAAAGGACAAGCACTGGTTTTGAAAATTTTAAAGTTTAATGAATAGAAAAAATATACAAGACAAAGATTTTCCAAAAGTCCCTGTTAGAAAAAGCAGAATAAAGCAGAAAAACTAAGAAAATAAAGAAAAGCAGACTAAGAGAAAATGGTTTGTGTATATTGTATATACAATAGATTGTACAATAACCCTATAAATAGGGTGACTCCATGAGACTAAACCCTAGAAATATAAAAAGAAAGAATACATAGAATATTTACAAGATTGTAAAGAATAAACTAAATAATTACAATATTGGAATTTTAGAAAGTCAATATTCTAAGACTTCTTTAATTTAGAAATCTCTAAAATTTGTTCCCAATACTTGCAATATTAATTCCCAAGATATTTCTAAAAATCTCTTCAATTTAGGAATTGCCAATATTCTTTACACCCCCCCTCAAACTCAGGATGGGTGTAGAGAAATCATCTTGAGTTTGTATAATAGATCATCATGACGTCCAGAAAGATGAGTCTTGGAAAAAACCGAGGGGTTGATCGACAGAGCGAATAAAGAATATTTGAAGATCACCATTAGTTATATGTTGACGAATAAAGTGACAATCAATCTCAATGTGTTTAGTTCGTTCATGAAAGACATCATTATGAGCAATCCGAATAGCACTCTGATTATCACAATATAGAGGACTTGGAGAAGAAGTAGGTATACCAATGTCACAAAGAAGTCTCTGAATCCATAATAATTCGAGAGTGCGCAAGTGCACGAATCCCCCTACTAGAGGAAAAGTTTGTTTCTTGCTACGCCAAGAGATTAAAGAACACCGAGAAAAATACAATAGCGAGTAGACCGTCGATCGAGGGACACCAGCACGGAATAGGCACGAGAACGAGGATGAGACAAAAAATGAGTCCATGAAATAAGGTGCCTTTAACATAACGAAGAACGAAAACGGCAAAAAATGAGGAGAACGTGGGCGACCAAAGCAATGTGAACAGCATAAGAGAACGGGCGAGGGCGAAGATAAATAAGACCTACTAATTGCCGATATAAGGTAGGACGAAAGAAGGGCCATCTAGGAGAAAGTTAACATTATGCTCAAGAGGGGTGGAAGCAATTTTATTATCAGAAATGCCCGAACGGGAAAGAAGGTCGAGGCATATTTTGCCGAGACAAATAATAACCGGAAGATGTAGGAGTAACTTCCGTCCTAAGAAATAACTAAGATGGCCGAGATCCTTCATTTCAAATTTGCCACAAAGAAAATGTTTGAATTGGAGAGGGCGGCGGGGCGCCCCGGGGATAATCATATCATCAACATAAAGAAGAAGTAAAACCCATGACGGTTTGAATGAAAAGTGCGGAATCATAAGCACTAGGAGAGAAACCAAAATCACTACGGAAAGAGAAAACCAAGCACGGGAGCTGTTTTAGGCCAATAAAGCACGACGAAGACGACGGACTTTATTGGCGGGATGTGAATAACCCGGAGGTGGTTTCATATAAACTTCTTCCTTTAGAACCCATTGAGAAAAGCATTTTTAACATCCATCGATACAAGGGCCATTGTTTAGCGCACAGCAAGCAAGCACGCGGGGGTAAGACGAGCAACAGAGCAAATGTCTTCATAGTCAATGCCATATTCGTGTAAATCCCTTGCGACCAGCCGAGCCTTATATCGTTCAATAGTCCCATCCGAGTGAGTTTTGATTTTATAAACCCACTTACATCCGATAAGAGTTTTGTCTCTAGGAAGATCAACTAAATCCCAAGTATGTGTGTTCTCCAAGGCTTGAAGTTCTTCTGGCATAGCCAAAGAGGATTAGTACTAGCCTCTCGGTAAGATTGAGGCTCATGTAGAGTGGAGATTGTAGAATAACAATGATAATCAAGAAGATGAACAGGGGGTGCTCTTACTCTTGTTGGTCGAGGAGTGGATTCATCGGCAACTCGGTCAATGGAAGAGGGTGCGAGCCATCATTTGGGAGAGAATCAAGGAGAAGCCGAAGAGTTGAAGTATCTGACAATGTACGAACTAGAAGGAAATAAATCAGAAGATAGATTAGTAAGTAATGGAGATATGGTACGAAAAGGAGATAAGGAAGAAAACATGATATTTTTCCAGAAGATGACATGTCGAGAAACTCGAAGACGATTGGAGACAGGATCCCAACATCTATATCCTTTGTGTTCAATGCCATACCCTAGGAAACAACATAATCGTGCTCGAGGTTGTAACTTATTATGCTCATGAGGTTGAAGAACACAAAGAAGCACAACCAAAGACTTTGAGAGAATTATATGGTGGAGAACCATATAACCGCTCATAAGGAGAGATGTTAGAGATTGTAAAAGAAGGTATTCTATTGATGACATATATAGTGAAGAGCTGCCTCACCCCAAAATTGTGATGGACAAGATGCGAGAAAAGAAAGACCGAGTTATATCAAGAATGTGTCGATGTTTTCGTTTGCTCTACCATTTGTTGGGAGGTACGGACAAGAACGTTGGACAATGGTTCCATCTGTTTAAGAAATATAGTAAGAGTAGACTCAAGATATTCGGATGCATTATCGGGCGAAGATCTTGATGGTTTGAGAAAATTGAGTTTGAACCATTGATGCAAAGTTTTTGTATATTTGAGGTAATTTTTTCATCGGATAAATCCATGAAAGCGGGAGTCATCAATAAACACAACAAAATATTTTGACCCACCCATAGTTGGTGTAGGAGATGGTCCCCAAATATCGAGGAATAAGATCAAAGGGAGCATTAGAAATAGAATCATTTGTATTAAAGGATAAAGCCGGTTGTTTTGTTTGACATGAAATACATTGAAGAGATCATCGAACGTAGTGAACCCGAAGAAATTAAAGAACGAAGTTTATTAAGAGATAGATGACCTAGACGAAGATGCCAAAGGAAAGGATGAAGGAACAGAGGAGGAACGACTAATAGGAATGTGAAGAGAAGTAAGCTCGTATAGACGTCCAACCTTACGGCTGTCCCAAAGATCTTTTCCGTCGAGGACCCGCGACATCCAATAGAAGTGAATATTATGTCAAATCCAAGTTCACATAATTGACCAACAGAGATAAGATTTAAGGTAAGTGTAGGGACAAAAATGTATCGGGTAAATCTAAAAAGAGTTAGAAAATGACCAATCTGAGTGGTGGCATGGTAGAGCCATCAATGAAACATTGATGGTGTACTAGGAGCGGATAAAGAAGTAAAAGAATGGGAATTACGGGTCATATGGTTAGAGCAAGCGAGTCAAAAACCAAGAAGAAGTACGATACGGTAGAAAGTGCGATGTTTGTGATTATCAAAAGAAGAACTTGTTGTAAAAGGGTTTGAAGATCACCAAGAGATATTGTTGGTGAGAAGAAGAGGTGGTAGTAGAATCCTCGGTGGCAGTTGTGAGATATGTCGAGAACCGAACGATTTTGGGATTGAATGACCTTCTTTGGGCAATTTTCAATAAGATGACCTTTCTCTTTGCAATATCTACATTCAATCGTGGGACAATTAGGAAGGATATGACCGACCAAATTTGGAAATTTTGGTCCTCGAGTAGTGGTGGCCAATACAACATCACTATGTTGACGTTTGAGTAATCCCACGCAGTCTCTTCGATATCAACTTTTCAATAGTAGGGAGAGGATGCGAGAAGAAGCTCTAACAAGCCAAAATCGATGTAGAGCCATAAGAAATTGGACACGTCCTTGGTCTCGATATATTGCATATTTACTTGCGTCGGTTGTGCATTGCCAATGGGGTTCGAGAGAGCAAGTTGATCCCATATTAGCATACGGGCAAGAAAATCATTGATTGTGACCTCGTTCTTGTCGCAAAAGTGAAGTCGAGCAATTGATGATGAGCGATCGATGTAGTATAGCGACTTGCAAGAAGGTCCCAAATTCTTTAGCGTCTCAAAACGACTAAATTGGATGAATAGAAGGTGCGGATGTGTTACGAAACCAAGTAAGAATTTGGTGATTTTTGCTATCCCAATCTTCAAGACGGTTACCAAAATCATCATCCGATTGCATCGATTTTATAGGCAATTTGATATCTCCAACATAACGCCATAGCCTCCTTCCCTAAGAAAACTTCTCATCCCTGAAACCATGCCGAAGTTGTATCCATCAAGCATAACTAATATAGGTTGAGAAATATCTAATTTCTCCATAACACGGCAAAAAAAGTGTTTAATTGATAAAATAAAATCGATCGAACACCTAGTGCTCGATACCATGTTAGAAAAAGGAAAAAACGAAAAACTAAGAAAATAAAGAAAAGCAGACTAAGAGAAAATGGTTTGTGTATATTGTATATACAATAGATTGTACAATAACCCTATAAATAGGGTGACTCCATGAGACTAAACCCTAGAAATATAAAAAGAAAGAATACATAGAATATTTACAAGATTGTAAAGAATAAACTAAATAATTACAATATTGGAATTTTAGAAAGTCAATATTCTAAGACTTCTTTAATTTAGAAATCTCTAAAATTTGTTCCCAATACTTGCAATATTAATTCCCAAGATATTTCTAAAAATCTCTTCAATTTAGGAATTGCCAATATTTTTTACAGTCCCGAACAAAATAGCCTGTACAATTACTGCAAGACTTCTACCAAATGTGTTCCCATTTATTTATTTATTTATTTTAATGAAACAATCGGATTTCAAAAAAAATATTTGAGCAAAAATTTTTACCACCCGGTGCCCCTATAAGGACAATGTCAGTCCATTTAATGCCACATCATATCCAACCAAACACTAAGAGTTGGGTAATAAACCTCCCAGCAGCCCCTTTAAAAAAGGAAAGTAAAAAAGTATTTTTTTGGTCTAATTTATTAATTTAAATTGAAATTAGAATTTTTTTTTTGAATAAGGACAATTTAAAAGTTTTTAATGTTTGATTTTTTATTTATTTTGTCGTGTATTCTTTTTTTATTCTAAGTAAAAAGAGATTTCACTAAAAAAAGTTTTTTTTTTAAAAAAAACTGCTGAATACCATTTTCTTTTTTAAATATTTTTTATGAATGCGCTTTTCCAAATACTTTTTCAGTGAATCACATCAATATCTATCTAAATATTAAAATTTGGGTAAATAACCCTCCCAACAACCCCTTTAAAAAAGGAAAAAAGGAAAAAAAAATTAGAGGAGATTGTGGCAAATTGTGTATTACTTTTGAAAATTTGAAATTAGATTTAAAATAAAATAAAATTATTAATATGATTACTTTTTCTTTTTTTTTTTCTAATAAAACTTTATATCTTACTTATGAAATAATATATTTTTCTATTTATGTGAATTGAAAATAAAATAAAATAAAATAAAAGCAAATCAAGTCAAATCGAGAAAATTTTTGTTTTCCAAATATACCCCTGAGTCTTGATTTGCTTCAAGAATTCATATGATTAGTTAACAAGAGAGAGAGAGAAAAAACACAAATACTACGGGTGCATTCAGCGGAAAATATTTCCTAATTTTTTATTTCTATTTTTTTCATATTTTATATTTCTAAAAAAGTAAAAAATTTAGAAAATAAGTTTAAAAAATTTGTATTTTTCTATTTCTAATTTTTTTAACAAAGTTAAAAAAATTTAAAAAATACAGATTTTATTTATAACAAAAAACAGTAAAAAACAACCATAAAACTGTTTTTTATATTTATTTATAAATTAAAAAATCGTATTTTCTAAATTTTATTTTTTAAAAATTAAAAATAGAAATACTTAAATAGACAATATTTTCTAAAAAAACATCCCTTATTTTTTACAACTAAATATACCCGGTAATTTTCCACAACATTTCCGTAAAGCAAATCTTAGGTCCGTAAAAAGCATCAAATGAAAACCTTTTACTTGGGTTTCGTAATTGCATCTTTTATCAATTAAATAGAGTTGCATTATTCTCTTGCTTGGTTGCTTTTGTTACTCTAAACTAGACTTTGGTGTCCCAACATGAGATAATAATAAAAAACATATACCTGAAAAAAAAAGAAAAACTTTATTAAAAATTCTTTCACCGGGTTCAATTGAAAATTTTTAATTTATAGAAGAGCAAAAAGCATAATTAAAAGAAAGAAGGGCACTAATTTGGCAATCATTTGGAAAAAATCCATGCAGATATTTTAGTGAAGAGACATTTATCAAACACCCATCATATATTTCAATTCAACCACAATAAACACACATGGTTGAACTTCATCACATTAATCGCAAATATTCAATACATATTTTTGTTCCAGTTTTTATTTAAATGTCCTTTTCTCAACTTTGATTTTTTTCCCCCTTTCTCCCACAGAAGTTGACGAAAAGAGACACACAATATATATGCCCAGACACGTATATATATAGACAAACAACATAATTCCTTGCTTTACACCATAAAGGTCCACCCCTGATATGTTTCCAAAGGAAGCAACAAAAGACACTTTCAAAAACAAATTCCTTTAACATGAAATCACGACATCACCATCAACAAACATGAGAGAGAGAGAGAGAGTGTGTGTGGTAATTGCAGCAGTTCATTATTCAAGACTTGATGGTCCATGTGCCAAGCCTGTTCAAAGACGTCGCTCTGGGGTCCATTGAGGAGGACAAGGACTAAAATGCACGGACAAAATCCGGGAGTCAAGAAGCTCCACAATGGGTGTAAAATTCACACACCTTGGCATCTTAAACTGATTAATAGAAGCTCCTCTTGATATTGCATAATCCATCAGCTCTTCAAATGTCCCATTCTTAACAACCCTAATCTCCAAAGGCCCGATCGAGTTATCTGCAACTCGACCCTGCCTATAAACTGAGTTCAAGCACTCCTCCATTGCCGAACAACACTTGTTCAACACCTCACGACTCGGAGGGTTTGCCGGATCCTTCACAAGCAATTCCCAATAAATAACATAGTGACCCGGAATTGTTTTAGTGTCTGCATAGCTTGTGTACTCCACCACATTCGTGTCGAATTCTTTTAACAAGTTTGAAGCATTTTCAACAGCTTTTTGCAGCTCAGGTTCATCAGTCTTGTCTGAATCGATGCTTAGCAATACGTTTTTTCGCTTTACAAAGCGGAACTGGGGAGCGTTGTTGTAGTGACCGGTGACATAGAGAATGTCACCAACACGGTACCGGCACAACCCAGAGTACGTTGTGATTATGATCTCGTACTCTTTTCCTACCTCGACGTCTGCTAAGTCAACAAGACGAGGAGCAGAGTCACGTGAGAGAGGTGGAGCCAATGGATCATGAGGAAGAAACTCGAAATATCCCATGTTTGGCATGATTGTGTAAGAAACATCGGATGGATGGCACCACGGCTTTAGGTTTAGTCCGAAGTAACACTCGGATGAAGCATACATCGTGCATACCTGTGGTAATCCTCCGCTGTAGTAATCTAGCGTTGGAATATACTGAGCCATTGCCCCTAGCAACAGAAGGCAAGCAAGAAATGCTATACTTCAGGGCCAAACTCTTTTAAGTGATTGGGGTAAATAAAATCCATTTTATTTCTTTAATGATGTTTTAAAAGATTTTTAAAACTTTAGAGAAACAAAAGATTTCCTAACAAAAAAATTGTAAAAAATTTGAGCGGAGGCAATTACCAGTAACAATAACATCAAGGTACTTGGTATTGGGCCAAATGCGCTTGATAATTCCTTCCCAATGTCCACTAGAGCACTCCCTAGTGATAAACTCAGCCAATTCAGTGTTTGGTATGAGAAGATGTGAGAGCGAGTCACGGACAGATTGGTCAGTGATTTTTTGGTTGAGAGTGCCAGTTTTGATGTCATGGACAAGCTCTTGCCAATTAAGCTGGAGAAATTTTATGGCGCGAACAAGGCCAGAGGCAAAGACAGCTCCTACTCGTAGGACTTCTTCGCGGTAATGCAGACCACAGAGCATTTGGGTGTACATGCTCTGGTAGGCGTCCGCGCAAAGGATTGATTCATTTGTGCTTGTGTAGACATTGTACGGATCATAGGGTCGGTTTCTGAACTCCTCACTTTTGTAGTAGCTTGTGAGGACTGGACGTGCCACTAGGCCTCCTGGTGTCTTTGTTTCTGCCTTCACAAATTGGAAGTACAAGCCCTTGCCTTTGTCTAGTCCAGGAACATATCTGGCAAAAAAGGAGAGAGATTAGCACATAAAATTGGAATACTTATATACGGATGCCAAATTAGTCATTCACAGAGACGAAACTAAAACAAATGAAACAAAACAACATACAAGAAACAGAAAAAATGAATACTTACAAGTTCATGACAGGCATTAGAAGACTATAAAGTTTAACACGACGAGTCATTTCATCCTTAATCGTGGGCATGAGTTTTCTCTCACCGGCAGAAGTCCCAGAACTATATATTTAGAATCAAAATCCAAATATTAACAAAAAGACCCAAAAAAAAAGGAAAACTAAGAAAAATAATTAAGGTTGAAATACCTAGTGAGGAATTCAGAGATGGGATGAGAAGATAAGATAGGAGACTTGTCACCATTAGCGATACGTTGAATGTCGGGTTGAAGATCTTCGTAAGTGATAACGGGGAGTTTGGACTTGAACGAGTCTCGGTCGGTTGCACCGTTGAGGTTGAACCGATGGAGATACTCGGTTTCGGCATTTCTAGTCAAAATTTCCGACAGCACATTTTCTTGAACGGAATCACAGTTTTTGGTCATCTTTTCTATGAATTCTAGGGCTTTTGCGTCTGCCTCGCATGCAGGAGGACCAAGTGGGGATGATTTTGATTCAAAATCAACGGCCATGATTAAAACGTTAAGATAGAGAGAGAAACTGACGAGACACAGAGAGAGAGAGAGAGAGATGTTGCGGTGCATTTTGTGGAGTGGAGAGGTGTGTGCTTATATAGTGAAGCTTGGTCGAGCTTTTCTTCCGACGAAATTTCGTACGACGTCGTCTTGCACGCAAAAGAGATGCTCTTTTTCTTCCTGACATTTTCTATGGAATTGGGATATTTAATTATTAGACTTTTTTTTTGCGATTTTGTGTTTTGGAATTATTTAGTAATTATAAGACTTGAATGTTTAAAACATGTTTGGCAATAATTTTTATCACAAAAAATATTTCTCTTTGAGTATTTTAAAGGAATAAATAACACTTTTTTCTTTGGAATAATTTCTATTTGTGTTAATTTCATGGTATACAGTCATTTCTTCTATATGAGTTACTCTATTTGGTAATCTTTATTGTTTATTTTAAATATTATATATTGGGGTGGTTTAGAATTGAATATCAAAGATGAAGTTCTCAACAATACTCAAAAATGATAATAATACTGATCATCAAACATACAATTTTTTTTTTTGCTCGAAAATTTATAATTTAAATTTCAATAAATATTAAATTCTAATTTTTTATCTTGAATCCTAAATATAATTATAAATAATAACATGGTGAAAAAGAAATTTTCTTGCATACAAATCGTGCTTAAATCAATAAATAGAAATACACTTGTTTCTAAACAAAAATTAAAATTTTAATTCTTAAAAATTGCCCTAAAGAAAAGTTTTGAAAAAAATATGGTGTTTTCATCTTATATTTACCTATTATAAATAATTATGAATTATTATAATTGTGCACACTTGAAGTTTAATAATTGGAATTCGACCGTTGTTAAAAAAATAAAAAGCAAATATTAAATTTATTTATTCTTTTTTAAGATTCAAATTGATCAGGTAACGGCGGTGGATGTTTTGGACGGAAGAGGTTTGGAGGGATTCGACAGTTGACGAGGACTCTCTTGGGTGTGTCGGCCCAAGACATATTTGTGTCCAAAACCCGTGTAGTCCTAGGAGGGTACACGTGGGGCCCATTCACGTCATCCAGCCACCTACATAGGCAAACATATGGGGACCACGTGGCTGCCAGGTCAGAGTTTAGTCCTTTCTGCTCCCATCCTAAAACGTCAGCCTAACCTTTGCTCTTTTCTTAGTCTTGCTTAGTCACAAGACGACGATTGCTTGCCAGCTGTAGATTGGACAAAATTTTATCTCCCTTTTGCTTGTTGAAGGGTCACACGAGACAGCTGCAACGTTTTCCAACCCTCTACATGAGAGAGAGAGAGAGAGAGAGATTATATCGTGGGTAATGTGGAATTAATTTTACTTGCATATCAAATTATATTTTTATATTATAAAAATAGATTTTTAGAAATTTTTATAATTTTTATAAATATTGATATTTATAAAATTTATAAATTTTTTATTCTCATTCAACAAATATTGATATTTACAAAATTTATATATTTTTTTAATTCATATAATGGCTATCAACCATTTTCCTATTCTATTTTTCAAAAATTGGTAATAAACCGGCAACTATAAACCTTATGAATATCAGTACCCACGATAATCATAAAAAATTGACTTATAATTGATTATAAATTCTTTCATAAAATTTTGTACAATTAACTTTTTTTTTTTTGTAAGTAATACAAATGATAGGGCTAAAGTAAGAATCATGTTGTCAAAAAAGAAAATAAATAAAAAACTAGTATCACATTAAATAAATTTAGTTTTATTTTTTTTAGTAATTATGATTTCAATTTGTTTGTTTTAAATGTTATTGATAAGAGCACGTGTTTCCTAACCCATGCCTAGAAAGAGAAAAAGCTTCCATCCTGCCCATTTCTCTCTCTTTTCTCCTTCACTCCTCTGTCCAGCTACCACCCTCAAATGACAAAGAAGAGTTTGGCAACGGTGATTTCCATTTGCGTGCAGACTAAGAGTTTTATGAGACTCGAATCAAGTCCGTTAATATTAATATCTAAATTCGACTTAAATGTTATTTAGGTGAGTTTAAATTTAAAATATCATCGAATAGTATTATCTGGTAGTCTCATTTACTTAAAAAAATATAATTATTTTAAAAAATAAAAATTATTTTAAAAATATAATTTATTGGACTCGTTGAACTTTGGAATTGACACAAGTAGGCTTGAACTCAAACTCGATACTGAACTATTCGAGCCCAAACTCGAGTCAAGTTTTGACCGGATAGTGTCACCGTGCCAACACTCTCGATGACACCTCGAAAAGTTTCTCGATGGAATTGAATGTTTCAATAGGAATTGACAATATTAATTTTTCAGCCTTAAGTTGAAGGATGATGATGCATGGTCTAAAAGTCTATTATCATAAAATTTGAGATTCGTAAAACCTATAGTCCAACGAGACGGAACATATCAAAACGTGTCATCAATAAGGAACTTAATCCATACTCGGGTTGACACGGCTCACTCTCTCAGTATTTATTGATATGATCTCTCTTGACCAGTTGTCTGATTGGCTCCAACAGCCTCTCAGTATGCAGTATTACCATTTGATTAACCAAAGCAATATTCGTGTTTCCTTAAATCGCAGAAACAATCTCCCATGATTAAGAAGGAAATTTTTAACCGCTACCAATAAGAAAAGAAATCTCTATAACAATTTGGACTTCCCCTAACTAATAGGACTCTAAATTTCTTTAAAATATTTTACAAAAAATCTCATAATTTTAGGATACTTTTATAAGAAAATTAGGGTTTTTATACCTTAGAGGCATACGAGACTTGTTGTGCATGAGACTATATATGCATCACGAAATCCATTGGCCAGATATATTCTCTTAACACTACGCTTAGCACATAAAAGGTAGTACAGAGTTCTCTCTCTCTCTTTTTCAGTCTGTTTTTCTTTTAAAAAATGCTTTTTCTAATTTTAATATTGGAGTTCCCCTGTCGGAAAACCCTCGGACCGGGTTTGCAGGTCTTATTGTCTAGAAGGCTTAACAACCACTTATCTCGTTTGAGTCAGTAGAGTTACTATCTGGAGACCGAGATCTACCTCCAACAGATTGGTGCTGTTTATGGGAACAGATTGATTTTTTGGCCAAATGTGCTTCTCATTCTACTTCCCTCCTTTATAAGTCATAGCACTAATTAAAAGGAAAAGACCGACAATCGATTCTGATGATAACAATTTGGTGGGAGTCGATACAAATCGAGACGACTCGTTAATCATTACTGTTGGAATAGGATTATACCTTATTGGAGAATCTTTGTTGATCAAGGAGCAGATCTTGATCTCCTCTTTCGGGATGCCTTTTAACAAATGGGCCTCACTCAATCTCACCTTCAACCTTTAACGGACCCTTAAAAGGACTCTCCAATGAGAACTTACTTCCGAAAAATACCATTTTGTTTGTTGTAACTTTAGAAACACTTTCCCATCATTCTACTACAAGAACCACTTTCCATGTTATTAAACTTCCATCCTTTATAATACCATCTTAGGTCATCCTACTTTAGACTGTCTAGATGCATTTCCAAGTACTAAGTATATAAAAATCAAGTTTAGAACATCTCTCGGGTTTGCAACGTTTCACGGTGACCCGAACCCACAAATCATCTTCATGGCGAAAAAGGAAAGAAAAACTTTTTCAATAGAAACCTTGGAACTCAGAGATGATATTCAAACCTCAACCTTGGGAAGAAGTAATCAAAGTCCCCATCATGAACGTACCTATACAGACAGTCCAAGTAGTAGCTCACCTACCACCATATCTCCAAAAAGCAATCATGGACTGTCTTTGCCGGCATTCTAAAGTCTTTGCATGGTCCCCAAAATATATGCCAGGTATTTATTTTTTAGTTATAATCCATAAACTGATTGTATATATGAGTTATAAGCATGTGAAGTAGAAAAAGAGGGTGTTCACACTGGAATGCCAACATGCAATATAAGAGAAAGTTTAAAAACTCATAATAGCAGGATTCATTTAAGAAGTAAAATACCCCGAATGGTTAGCCAACATGGTCATAGTAAAAAAAGCTAACGGTAAGTGGAAAATATGTGTAGATTTTATTGATCTCAACAAGGCATGCCTAAAAGATAGTTTTCAACTCCCTAATATCGACAAATTAGTGGATAACTCATTAGGCCACTAACTCTTGAGTTTCATGATTTCTTACTCTAACTATAATCAAATACGCATGGCCCTGAAAGACAAAAAGACGACCACCTTTATCACAAATTTGACACTTATTGTTATAGGGTCATGCCCTTTGACTTGAAAAATACAGGGACAACTTTTCAGTGACTAGTCAATAAGGTTTTTAGTGGACAACTCAGTAGAAATATAGAAACCTATGTTGATGACATGCTCGTCAAGAGCACTAGTACAGAAGACCACATTGCAGACTTGGAAGAAACATTCCAGATGTTAGAGCGCTATAACATGAGATTGAATCCGACAAAGTGCACCTTTGGATTACCTTAGGTAAATTTTTAGGTTTTCTAATTACCAACCGGGGGATCAAGGCTAATCCAGAGAAGATATAAGCCATACTAGACATGATATCACCCAAGATGCTGAAGGAGATGAAATGTCTCACAAGGAGGATTGCAATTTTAAATCAGTTCACGTCAAAAGTAGCGAAAAATATAAACTCTTCTTCGACGCTTTAAAGAAATCCTAGAAATTTATGTGGACGCTGGAATGCCAAATGGCATTCGAACAGTTCAAAGAATACCTTGCATTACTCCCGTTACTTTCTCGGCCCATCCCTAATCTTGCAGAAGAGGGACATCTCAGGTCGGCTCATTAAATAGAGTATCGAATTAGACAAATTTGACATCAAATATCAACGGAGACCAATGATCAAAAGCCAAACCCTCACTAATTTCATTCTTGAATGTACATTCCTGATCTTCTCGAAGCAAGGCCCCATTGATGACTGAGAAGAATGCTCATAACCAGAGTGGATACACCATGTGGATAGATCGTCAAAATCCTTGAGAAGTGGTGTCAAGGTCATACTTGTGGGTCTAGATGATTCTAAGGCTAAGTACATACTTCGTTTTGATTTTCAAGTGACTAACAACCTGGCCAGATACGAGGCCCTCTTGACCGGATTGCAGATCGCAACATCACTAGAAGCTTAAAACTTCTGGGTCTTTATCGACAGCCAATTGGTTGTCAAGCAAATCAAAGGAGTTTATAAAACTAAAGAGCTGACAAAGATAAGATACTTATTCAATTTACGAGATGCGATGAACAAATTTGACAACGTGGACATACAACAAATCTTTTGATCGGAAAATGCACGAGTTAACATGCTCTCCAAATTAGCCAGCTTTGAATTAGTCACAATTAGCTAAACGGTTTACATCGTGAGTCTGCCATACTCAAGTATTGACGAACTCGAGCAGATCCTATCGGCAAATGACTCACCAAGTTAGAAGGACCCCATAAAGGCTTATTTAAGACATAGGAAACTACCGAACTTGCCTTCAAAGGCTACTAAGCTGAGGCACAAAGCCGCTGATTATGCTATTATCAATGGGGATCTTTACAAGAAATCCTTCATTCATCCATACCTGAAATGTTTGACATTTGAGAAAAGAAATTACATGCTCAAAAAAATCCATGAAACGATATGTGACAATCACTTAGGCATTTTTGGCAAACTATGAAGGCCGATGTGGATGATTATGTTAAAAAGTGTGACAAATACCAATACTTCTCTTTGGCATCACGACAACCCACCACCGAGCTCTACCCAATAGCGAGCCCATGGTCATTCACACAGTGAGGAACGGACATTTTTGGGCCATTCCTACCAGCTACTAGGTAGTGAAAATTTCTGGTTATGGCAATCGACTATTTTACCAAGTGGATAGAAGCTGAGATGCTAGCATAGATCACGACTGGCAAGATACAAACTTTTGTATAGACGTCTGTCATCATTAGATTTGGCATTTTTCATGTCCTTATTACTGCCAATGGTAAACAGTTTGACAATAAGACTTTTCAGGACTTCTACAACAAACTATAAATCCAGCATTGCTTCACCTCCATCATGTACCCGCAAGCTAACGGCTTTGCCGAAATAACAAACCAAACAATCATATAAGGACTTATAGTAGCACTAGACGAAGTCAAAGGTCGTTGGGTAGACAAACTTTATGGTATCCTCTAGGCCTTTCAAACAATGCCTTGAAGGGCAAGAGGAGAAACACCATTCTGTCGAACCTACGGTAGTGAAGCGGTAATACCAGTGAAAATTGAAACTCAGTTTGGGTAGATCAATATGAGCATGAACAGAATGAAACTGCATTACATGAATGGCTAGACTTGCTCCCAAAACCATGAGAGACCGCCTCAGCTCGAATGGCCACTTATCAGTAGTAGATGACAATTATTACAACAAACGGATCAAAGCCAGAGCATTTAAACCAAGGGATTTTGTTCTCCAGAGAGTAGAAGCCACTAGTCAACCTCAACTGGGAGGCAAGTTAGTGCCTAATTGAGAAGGTCCATGTTAAATATGCTTGGAAGTTCGCCCAGGGATGTATCGACTCAACCACCTAGATGGTTTGGCTATACCAAGAGCGTGGAGCTCAAAGAACTTACATATCTACCATCAGTAATTTTTATTCTTATTAGCTTTGACATTTGTTTATCAATGAGAATACTATTTCTTTCACATACTATTGAAAAATCATTAAGTCAATGAACAAATCGGACCTGCATGCCCAAGAAAGCCCAGCCTATTATTCTTTCTTCTGTAGATCGAAACATATCGTTAATAAGGGAATTAACCCTATTCAGGTAGACATGGCCCACTCTCTTGATTAAGCACATCAAAATATGCTATCAATAAGGGAAGTAATCGTTGAAGAGAGCAAGGTGTGACCCTAACCTCTCAGCACACCGAAAACTGTCACCAAATCTGGTGATTGGGCAAGTCCTCAGAACTATTATTTTGACTTTAACAACTTAATTGACCTACTACTTCACTATTCAAGTTATTCTCTCAGTGGCACTCCTTTCTTACCATTCTCACAAACTATGGATAAGGCAATCGTCTCTCGACAACGACAAGATTGGCAAGTAAGTAATAAAATATTTATTTCAATACTATGTACATCAAAATACACATGTGAATACAAGGTTTCCATTCATACATTTATATGCCAGTATATATCCTAACCAGGTTATATCAAAGAAAAATTACATACTAAAAGGGTGGAATCAAAAATACAACTCGAAAGAGTTTACACTTCAACCTCCTCCAAACAAAGTGGCTCACTGAATCCTCATTTCTTCCTTTTGACAAGCCACCCAATGTTTTCTAAATAGCCTATCACATCTGACTGTGGGTTGAACAACTCTAGTTTAGCACCCAGTAATGTATTAAAACTGGAAAAACAGCTAGATGCTAAAAAGAAGTTAGGAGGGAAAAAATAAAAACGACCCTTGTAGATCATTGAATCAACCTCTGATAACAAAAGAGTGTAAGAATAATGATGAGCTATAAGAAGCCAAATAGAACACGCTTGAACAAGACCATCAGAATAGTAGGCTACGACTTTCCTACCATCATGACGGAACCTTCTACCTATGACTTCCGCCGCCACAACTCCTTTAGAAGCCATACCCACAAAGAGGAGAAAACTCATTTCAAACCTTGAACACCCTAGAAAGCGCAACTCTCTCCCTCACTCTTTCCTCACAAACGACCATATAAAACCTAACCTCACATTATAACATATATATATATAGCCCAAGGGTGAAAACTGTATAGTCAAATCCTCCGAAAATTAGAGAAACGTTCAACATTTAATAACCACATTCCACTGCTAACACTTCCTGTTATGCCTTTTCCGTTCACCCATAATACTTCATGTCCTTTCAAATTTCTCAATTACTACTGCATTTACTCTACCTCATTTAATGCATTGCACTAACATCTTTTTGAATTCTTATCAATTTAACACTACTCCAGAACCCTTTCCTTCAGAAAGATGCAAGGAGTAGGGGGCAAGTGATGAAGTATGATCCAAAAGCCTATTATCATAAAATTTGAGATCCATGAAACCCACAGTTCAAAGAGGTGGAATGCACCAAAAAGTGTCATCAATAAGGGACTTAGTCCCCGCTTGAGTAGATATGACCCAATCTCTTTATACCTTTCGATACGATCCCTCTCGACCAGTCTTTTGATCGGCTCCAACACCATCTCGGTACGTAGTATTACTATTTGGTTAATGAAAATAATATTCACATTTCCTTAAATCGTGGAAACAATCTCTATTGAGTAGGAAGGAAATCTTTAACCGCTACTAATAAGGAAAGTAATCTCTATAACAATTCGGACTTCCCCTAACTAATAGGACTCTAGATCTCGTGAAAATCCTTTACCAAGCACTCCGTAATCTCAAGACACTTTCTTAAGGAAATTAGGGTTTCTACACCTAGGAGACAAACAAGACCTGCTGTGTATGAGACTATATTTACATCACGAAAGTCATCAACTAAGTATGTTCTCTTAACACTACACTAAGCACCCAAAAGGTAGTATAGAGTTATCTCTCTCTTTTTAGTCTGTTTCTCTTCTGAAAACCGCTTTTTTGATTTGAGTATCGGAATCTCTCTTGTTAGAACATCCTCCGGTGATGTTTTGTAGGTCTCATTGGCTAGAAGGTTCAACAACCACTTATCTCGTTCGAGGTAGTAGAGCTACTATCTATGAAACGAGACCTACCTCCAACAAAGAAGTTTCTCTAGTTTCGATTGAGGAGGAAGATCACTTATGAACCATGTTTGTTCTTTTCTGTTTATCTTGGGGCCTCTCTCCCTTTTTTCAAAAAAAAAAAAATCTCAATGTTGTGTCAGCATTTTCTTCAAAACGTGTACTTGTAGGGACATTTGAGTGATAAAAAATTTTTATTAAGTGTTTTTTTAAAATTTTGTATTCGAATCTTTATAGACATGTGTATTTCCATGCGTGGCCAATGTATCAAAAAAAAATTCAGTCATGAATTTCATAACACTTGCTCTTGTGCAATTATTGCTTCTTTGATCTTCTTGTGATTATAAGTTTAACTTTTTGCGCGAGTAGTACTTTTCTCTCTCTCCTTCCCATAACACGGCCAAGAGGAGAAATAAGATTTCGATCCCTAAATTTTATTCCATGTAAGGCGTTTGAGTCTTTTAAATGGCAACTTGATAAAAGAAGTCTTATATAATATTTAGTGCAACTAATTGAAAAATAACATGTCACTGAATATATGATTTTGAAGTATAATTAATGAATTGGATACACCCACTTTCCTATTTTGATAAACTATAAATAAAGAGATAAAATCTCACTTTGCCAAGCATGATTTGGCCCGGAATTACTTTACTATAAATATATTAATGTAATTCCAAAATCAAAAACTCAAAATGGTTTATCTTATTTCAACTATAAATATATTTGTACAAAATCCAAGATCAATGTTTGGTCTTGATTTGGAAGGGGAGAGAGAGAGAGAGAGAGAGAGAGAGAGAGAGAAGGATTGGAAATGTTTCAGTGGTTATGGATCTCACGATGTCGACCATTCCAGACTTTGAATGAAGTCGATGAGCGTCCTTGGTTGTCAATTGGACTTCCGTGAGGAACTCGTTCTTTTCCCATTTTATATAATGTTTGATTGTTGGCTCTCATCT